>NC_069431.1:127616-196045 GCF_026875155.1 Cherax quadricarinatus
AAATAAAAGGCCCAAAAATCCACAGCTGACTCAATGAAAGGTGTGTTGAAGACTCCGTCAGTCAGTCCAAATTTACCTGCCAGGAGAAGGGCTCCAGGAAGGCGAGGAAGTTGTCGTGTTCCTTGAAGAAGGCAGAAGAATGGTGGAAGGCTCCTCGTAGAACTCGTGAGTGAAGTCTATCACAGTCTCCCTGGCCTGGGTGATGGTGAAGCCATTGACGGCGAAGTCCACCATCTGAAACACAGCAGCAACGTGAGACCAGGCCCAAAATATCGACAAACTGAGGCCACAGACCCTACGTTTCTTAGGGTCTCTGGCATGAGACACATGTGCAACACTTGAGTGCCTTTATTGTAGAAACGTTTTGTTTCCAAGTTCATGTAAAGAATAAGACTAGAGAAAGCTTATTAGACAAATGGGCACAAGCAAAATTAATGAGACGTTTATTACCTCAATATTACTCTCTTCAGGAGCTTTGTCAAGCCTGTATAAACAGCACAGAGACACAGAAAGTACATAAAGGGAATGAAGATGCAGGAAACGGAACGTAATAAGAATAGCAACAGTAGTAATAATAGTAGTAGTAGTAATGGTGGTGGTGGCGGAGTAAAGCTATTACTAGAAGTAATGTTAGAATTAGAAGTCAACACCAGAGTCTCCTTAGCCAAGGTATCCATCAGATATGTGACCAGGATCAAGATGAATCTTAAACTAGTAAACACGGGGCTTTGCATCATCCCGACAGGAGACTGAGGTGAGGTATATATTGGGGAAAAACAGCCACAAACCTAGAGACACGTCTGAATGAACGCATCTAGGTGTGAAAATGCGACGGCCTGAATAATTCAAGTATATAACACTGGAACGCCTTCGGCCACTTAATGGAACGAAATGACCGATAAGATGATTTCGTTAGGATTTTTAACCCCGGAGGGTTAGCCACCCATGATAACCCAAGAAAGTTAGTGAGTCATCGAGAACTGTCTGTTTTATTTCCATTGTGGTCCTCAATCTTGTCCCCCAGGATGCGACTCACACCAGTCGGCTAACATCCAGGTACCTATTTGCTGCTCGGTGAACAGGACAACAGGTGCAAGGAAACGCGTCGAAATGTTTCTACCCCGCCGGGAATCGAACCCGGGCGGTCCGCATGTAAAGCGAGAGCTTTGCCAGCCAGGCCACAGTGTCACCCTATACATTGTCCTCCCTGCGGGGACTCGAATCCCGGTCTCCCGCGTGACAGGCGGTGATACGCCCTCTTAGTTATTCTGAAACCAGACACCTGCAGACGTAAATGCCTAGAAGCTGCATTAATCTATACTTCAGATAGTGTTACACAGGTCTAATGCTAAGTCTGTCTCCTGTCATTGTACAATACCTCGCCTGTCATTGTACCATACCTCACCTGTCATTGTACCATACCTACCTGTCATTGTATCATGCCTCACCTTGCATTGTACCATATCTCGCCTTGCGTTGTACCATACCTCACCTTGCGTTGTACCATGCCTCACCTTGCATTGTACCATGCCTCACCCTTGATTCTGTTGTACATGCCTCACCTTGCGTTGTACCATGCCTCACCTTGCGTTGTACCATGCCTCACCTTGCGTTGTACCATGCCTCACCTTGCATTGTACTATGCCTCACCTTGCGTTGTACCATGCCTCACCTTGCGTTGTACCATGCCTCACCTTGCATTGTACTATGCCTCACCTTGCGTTGTGCCATGCCTCACCTTGCATTGTACCATGCCTCACCTTGCGTTGTACCATGCCTCACCTTGCATTGTAATGCCTCACCTTGCATTGTACCAGTCCTCACCTTGCATTGTACCATGCCTCACCTTGCACCGTACCATGCCTCACCTTGCATTGTACCATGCCTCACCTTGCGTTGTACCATGCCTCACCTTTCATTGTAATGCCTCACCTTGCATTGTACCAGTCCTCACCTTGCATTGTACCATGCCTCACCTTGCACCGTACCATGCCTCACCTTGCGCCATACCATGCCTCACCTTGCGTTGTACCATGCCTCACCTTGCGTTGTACCATGCCTCACCTTGCGTTGCACCATGCCCACCAAGCCATCGTATGTTCCGTTTGGCATTGCTACTCCCCATTTTCCGTCGTAAGACACTACCATCTTGTACCTGAAGGAGGAATGAGGAGTCCTGTAGAGGGATGGAGAGTACCTGAAGGAATCAGTTAGGTACCTGAAGTACATGTAGGAGGCAGAAAGTTACCATTATGAGTACTTCTGTTGTAATACCTTAAGTATTGGAATATACTGGCTTTAATAATAATAATAATAATAATAATAATAATAATAATAATAATAATAATAATAATAATAATAATATCACAAAGGCTTATCATTTTTTTATTTTCAGTTTTTATTATCTCAGTTATTAAACTTTATTTTCTAATCCTTATTTTTAATCATTATTTTTATTCTTATCCTGAAGTTCTTAAATTCTTTTTTATTGTTTTGAAATCGAAATGTTTTAATTCTTACTTTCTAAAAATTCTTATATTTTTAAAGCCCACTGTGTGGGCGAAACGTTGTCACTGATAAAGGTAACCACTGCATCAGTGGGCGTCATTATTAACGTTTCTCGGCTACGTTATCAATAAGATTAACGTAACCTTACCTAACCTAACCTAACCTAACTTAACTAACCTAACTTACCCAAACAAACCTAACTTAAAACCCAACCTCACTTAACCTAACCCACCTTACCCAAAACAAAACTTAACAATCCAAACCTAACCTAACCGATATGGCCTGGTATTCTTGCATTAAAGAGAACGTGTAAGAACGATGAGAGGCAGTACCTTTGAGGTTCTGAAAGCCTGGTGAACCTCTGGACAGAACTTACGTGAAGTTGAACCTCTTAGCCATCTCCTGGAGCATCTCCATGCAGAATCCCTTGGCCTCCGTGATATCCTGGCCAACCATCGTCAGTGTAATGAATGGTGGACGCTGTGACAGAAGGAAGAACTACGTGTCAACAGTCTGGTAAAAACAGTGAAGATAGTCTGATAAGAACAGTGAAGATAGTCTGGTAAGAACAGTGAAGATAGTCTGGTGAGAACAGTGAAGATAGTCTGGTGAGAACAGTGAAGATAGTCTGATAAGAACAGTGAAGATAGTCTGGTAAGAACAGTGAAGATAGTCTGGTGAGAACAGTGAAGATAGTCTGGTGAGAACAGTGAGATAGTCTGGTGAGAACATGAAATAGTCTGGTGAGAACAGTGAAGAAGTCTGTAGAAAAGTGAGATGTTGGTGGGTTTAAAATAAAGTATCTTTTGAAATAGTGAAATTCTTTTAAAATAAAATTTTTAAAAATAAAATAATTTAAAATAAATATTATAGAACATAAAGTTTATCTGTAAAACAAAAATTTTAATTATAAACAAAAATAATCTGGTAACATGAAGATATTTTAATTTGAAAAATTTTTAATTTAAAGTAAGAACTGGGGGAAAAAAATGGTAAAATGTAAATTATTTTGTTATTTTATTATTTTGTTTTGTTATAAGGTGATTTAACTAACTATGCCTAAAAAAATAAAAAACCCTCAAAGATCATTCTATTTCCCACCACCATATTTCCCCTCAAAGGCCGGATCTCCCAGAGACGGGGGTAAAAATGGACGTCCTAAAAAGGAACCCCCAACCTTTTTCCCCTTCAAGGACCTCTTCCCTCCAGCATCTCAAGGACCCCCTTTTTTTCTCTGTTTAAAAAGGAACCACCATTTTTGAATCCGCGGGGCCGGGTACGTGTACCTGGGTGAAACTTACGGAAATGCCGAAGAACAGAAGAAGAAAAAATTGAAAAAAGTGTGAGAACTTTGAAATATTTGGACTAGATATTTTGATGCTAGTAGTTTAACCTAAAGGCGGGGGTTAATTCCTCATTTAAAGGATCGTGAAACTTAATCCAAACCCCAGTGAGTTTTTGGGAAACAAAGTTTGTCTGAAACAGAGGGATATTGAAGCAGGTAACATGATTTTTAGGGGTTTGTTGTATATGTTTAAGACCGGGGTTGGGGGGTCTGTAACATTTTTTGGAAAGTTCTTGGGAAACACTGAGTGTCCAGTGTGGGTGAAAATAAGTAAAAAAAAAGAATGGTCAAGAGGGGAAAACGTCAATTTTTCCTCTATTTGATTTTCGGTTTTTTAAAAAGTTTTAATGTAGATGGGTAAAAAACCCAATCTTACGCTCTTCAATACACAAAAATTTTTCCCATTAAAATTAATAATTTTCTAATTAAAAATTTTTTTCGAATATTTTATATTTTAAAAAATTTTTGTGACTTGGGAATTTTCAAAACAAGAGAGGAAGGCGGGGAAATTAGGAAGAAAAAATTTGATCCAAGGAAAGGGGGGGTATTCACTTAAAATTTCAAGACTTTACCCCATAAGGGGTCTGATACTACTCCTTGGAGGCTTCTCGGGGATTCATTGGATCGGGGGTTTTATTTTCCCTTCAGGTTTAAATAGTGTAAAACTGGGGGGGGTATTTTTGGGTTTTTTCAAGAGGCTCCTCCCCGCCCCCGAAGATCAGCCCGGGCAGTACCGTGTGATTTTCCCAGAAAAAAGGGGAAAGGGGCAAGCGAATCTCTAGGACTTCTCTCACGGGATTTTTGGGGAAAGAAATTTTGGAGGAGGTCTTACCACACAAAATAATCGCTTTTATTTCCAACCCCTTTAAAAAAATTTTTTAATTTAAAATTGGGGGTTTCCGGGGGTTAATTATAAAATTTTTTTTGGGGCCCCTGCCCCCTACACAGAGAGTGGTCCCCTTTGTCCGGGGTGGGCATTGGAGACCAAAAAACAAATTGGGAAAAAGCTTCGAACAAGGGGGTTTAAATTTTAATTCAACACAGGGAAATACGTTTACCCTTTGGGGTACAAGGGATGAAACTTAGACGGGGGTTTTTTAAAGGTCCCCTTGGAAAAAAATTGTAATTGAAAACTTTCTTGCGTTTTTCAAACTATCTTTGCTGGTGGAGTATTTGTAAAATTTTTAAAAATAAATTGTGAAGGAAGGTACATCTAAATGAGAACCTGGGGTGGGGAGGATGGTGGGGAGCTGACCCGACTCCAAAACGGGCCTCCGGGTTTTTCTGGGAGGAAAGGTTAATCTGGATTCCAAAACATTTTTCGTTCTTTCGGAAACCTTTTCGTCCTAGAAAAATCTTGTTTCTGAAGCCGTGGCATACACCGTCCATGTTGTTTTAAAATATTTTTTTTGGAGTTTTTAACTGGTTTTGTGTCCCATTTAGACATCTTAAGGTTGGGGTTTTGCTTCTTTAAAGCTTAAAAAAGCCCGCAGCCGGTTTGGCCAATATTGAAAGGTCCAAAAATTAAAGGGGAATATTAAAGTTTCTGAGATTTTTAAAACTTAAAAGGTTTATTAAACCCTTTAATAGGGGAGTTTTTTTTTGTACCTGGATAATGGGAGGGTTTTTCGGGGGTCAAAGCCCCCTTTCCCCCGGTTGAGGAGGGCCCTACTGACACATAAACACGATCCCTGTTTTTCGTTTGTTTTTTTTTTAAAACCTCGGGGGGGGTTTTGGGGGCTTAATTTTTTCCCTGAATAACCTTTTGCCAAAAACCCATCCCCGGCCCGGGATTGAACCCCCGGGGTAAGAATTAAAATGGGCCCTGGTTAGACAGCCAGCTCCCTTTTAATTCTCCAATAGGTTATTTTTTCACCAAGGAAGGAGAAGGCACCCTGTGCCCCAAATGAAGTTTTTACAGAGAATCTACGGGTCCTGAGACTCTTGCTCAGTTTATGCCTAATGAACAAAAATTTCTTTAATGAACGATTGCAAAAACCCCCATACCGCCGGATAAACCCGGGTTGCCCTGCTTTTTGGGCACAGGGTCCTGTGTCCTTCCTATTTTAAAAATCCCAGTTGGACAAATCTTTTTCTACTTCTTTTCCCCTAACCAAGGGCGGGTTTGGATCCGGGGCGGGTTCTCCGCCCGGGGGGTTTTGGAACGTGTCATTAGTTTTCTTTCCTTTTTAGATAATAATAGAAGTTGGGGCAAGGCACACGGGGGTTTAACCTTTTGAAGTTTTAAAGATTTTCCATGGGTTTCGTGAAAAAGATTTTACGTTGACTCACGAAATCTAATGACCGTTTGAAACAAACCAAAGGGGGGGTTTTGAACCATTGGGGGGTCAACTGGCCCGTGCTAATTTTTGGGTTAATACCGGGGGTTGCCCCAAATTTTTGTGGTTTACAAAAATGTTAAATATTTTTTTTCTTTTGGCTTTGCCCGAAAAACCCCCATTTTTTTGAGGTGTCTCACGTTCCGGCCAAAAATACAACAACACAGCTTAGATTTTTTAAAAAATTTTTAGGCTCATTGCATGAATGATTTTTAACGGGTGCCCATTTGCAGGATAAAAAAAAACACGTGGTTGTTATAGTAAAGAAATAAGGGGTGAAGGAAAACCTGGGTTAATTTCCTTTTAAATAAGAAATTATATCTCTTTTCCTTTTGTGCTCGGGGCCCCCCCCGGGTCCACCCCGGAAGTCCAAAACCCCCAGGAAAAATTTTACGTCTCTGTAATAAATTTGTATAAATATATGGGTTTTATTGAAAAAAGTTTTAAAGAAACAGATTATAATATTCAGCGTTTGGCGACTTGGGTTGCC
The DNA here is from genome assembly GCF_026875155.1 of Cherax quadricarinatus. Classification (NCBI taxonomy): domain Eukaryota; kingdom Metazoa; phylum Arthropoda; class Malacostraca; order Decapoda; family Parastacidae; genus Cherax; species Cherax quadricarinatus. The sequence goes on from NC_069431.1 coordinate 134,299, forward strand.
CTTGGGAAAACACACGAAGTATCACCGGTAACCTTAGTGCCTTGGAAAAAACGGGGATTTGGGGAAAAGGTTTTGCCTTATAAAGTAGCCTTTGAGTGTTTTTCCTCTTACTTGTTATGTATTTGCCTTAGAACCCAGGGAATTTTTTAGTAAGGAGGCCTGCTCTGCGTGCTCTCTTTTCTTGTTGTTGCCCTCCCGCCGCTGGCCCCGCTGCTCCCCCCCGCCGGCTGCTGCTGTGCCCGCTGCTCTGCTGTCCCTTCTGCTGCTGCTGCGCTGCGCTGCTTCTGTGCTGCTGCGGCTGCTGCGCTGCTGCGCGCGGCTCCCGCTGCGTGGCCGCTCTCTGCTGCGCGTGCTGCTGCTGCTGCTGCTGCGTGCTGCTGCTGCCGCTGCTGCTGCTGCGCTGCTGCTCCCGCTGCTGCCGCGCTGCTCCCGCCCGCGCCGTGCTGTCATTATTTACAACAGCAACTACACGGGAGACAATGGTTCGAGCCCATACAAAGGAGAATTTTGAAGTTCTTTTCTTCAAGATTCCCCTTTGTATGGATGATAAGCCACTTGGGGCGAAACTTTCCTCAAAAAAGATCCCCAAGGGTTGCACATGTTTTAAATTGGGCAACACTACTAAAACAGCAGCTGCTACTGTTGCTGCTGCTGCTGCGCTGCTGCTGCTGTGCTGTGCTGCTCCCTGCTGTTGCGCTGTTTGCTGCTGTTTACAACAGCAACTGTACTATTTACTACACTCCACGCGCATCATCGACTACGTACACAGGGTGACAATCCCAACCAAATTAAAATTTAGAAATGGCAGTATTGGGTATCTTTATTTGTAGACGTTTCGCCATCAGTGGCTTATCAGTACAAAAATTTTGACTAATCAGTCCCTCAGCCCGGGGGTTTGATAAAGAGGACCGTAGCTTGAAGACCCCAAGGTGAGGAGCTGCTCAAAATTCGACTTGGATGACAGCCAATAAATTACACTTAACACGGCAAAACCTTCATTTTTAGTTTGGTAGCAAGTGGGTTTTGGCCAACTTAACTTTAAAGATCGACAACATTTCAATTCCCAGACAAATGAGGGCAAATTCCCTTGGCCTTACCTCGACAACAACCTAAATTTCAGCCCCAATCCAACACATAACAAAAAAAGTAAAAAGGTGGGATCCTTCCCAAGATACGATATACTCCGCAAACTGCCCTTCTCACACATCCCCTCACTTAATACCATACCTACTATGCTATCTGTGCTTGGGGTTCAAGCAGCAACACCCCTAAAGCCAATAATAACCCAAAAAAAGCCCAGAAAGAATAATCATAAACCCCATCCTGGAAAAATCCCCCCCCCCAATTTTCAAAAACCTTAATTTACTCCCTTTCAGAAATCCACCTTTACTACTATGCAATTTAATATTACAGGCCCTTTAAATTCCAATTAACCTTACCAAAAAACGCTTTTTTTGTAGTTTGACAGGACCCAAAGGCATAACACCATACAAAAACTCTCTATGCTTTCCCCCGTGTCCGACAAACCCTTTTAAAAAAGATTCAATGTATTTAAAAGGACCAAAAATCTGGAACACCCTGCCAAAAAAATTTAGAAAGCAGACCCATCCACTTTCAAAACTACAGTTAGAAAAAAACTTATCTCCCTGAACACCCCAAAAACTAACTAAATGATAACCACCTGGTGGTTCAAATTACACTACCACTCCACATAAAACCCCAAAAATACAAAATTTTAATCTTAAAATAAGAATCCAAAACTGTCATAATTTCCCTATTACTCCAATAAGCACTTTGTATTTGCTAAAAAAAAGCATTCACATTGTAAACCCCCAAAAAATTATGATGTAGTCCCCTACCTTAATACCATAATTGTAAGGATTTAATGTTAAAATTTGGGATAACCCTTGGTAATAAAAAAAAACAAAATTTGGTTGAAAGACCCAAGCAAAAACTTAAATTTATTAGAAAACGTTTTTGGTCCTGGGACCTTAGGTTAGAAGTGATCAAGGTCCCGGACCGAAACGTTTTCTAATAAATATTTATAGTGTTTGTTAGTGTCTTTTAAACCAAATTTTAAAATTAATTAAGTTGCCCCAAATGCCTAGGTGAGGGAAAAGTTTAATAATAGGATAAAATATAGAAAAGATATTTCTTACCGGTACTAGTTAAGGTAGGGTAAGTCAACTTCCCCCTTTTTCCTCCCCCCCTAAAGTGATAGTTTGATTGCCGTGCTTGTTAACGAGGGTCGTCCAGTCCCGCTATCCCTTCCCTCCCTCTTCCCCCTCCCCCCCCCCCCAAAAGGGGATGTGGGGCTCTGGAAACAGTAAAAAAAAACACTCGACTCACGCCCCAACACTATCTTGGATGTCAGAAGGGGCCCTGGAATCAACGAGCAAACGAAAGGGCTAAAAGTCAGAGACTTTTCCATTTTGTATTGAATACCCGTGCACCGTATGAAAATGCAGGACGTACTCCCAGATTTCAGCGGTAAAGAATCGCTTTCCGTCTCGGGATAAAAATCACGGCGATTTTCCCGTGAAGAATAGCCAGTGGTGGTCACCAATCTCGACCCCCCACCCCTTTTAAAACAGCAACGGCTACGGTTTCAACAACAGTGCACCCCAACACCGCACCTTTTAGATTTAGCGTGAGTTCAAAAGTTTTTTTTATTTATTTTTTTTTCATTTTTTTCAAATAGGATTACCCTTTTTGTTTTGTTGTTTTATTTTATTTAATAAATAGTGTTTAATCTTTGTGAATTATTATTTCTTTTTCTATTCATTTAAATTTTTTGAGGAGGAGCCGCCTGGTAAAAGTCTGAAGTTGTTACAGGGCCCGAGAAGCCTTCACAAGTGGCGACCCTTTCCAGGGTAACTCTACGAATCAAGATTCAACTCCATCTGAATCACCTTGGAACTTCAACGCCGCATACCACGACGGTTCCACCAGCCATGAGTAATTTTTCTCTTGGTTGGGCACAGTAAGGGTTTTAAAGATTTGGGATTGTTTAGCTCAATTTTATTGTAAATCAAGTCGGCAGGATATAATATTTAATTCTGCCACCCTTTTTGGGGCTTTAAACACTTTGGAGGATTAGACTCTTTGGGGCCGAGATTTTCCCGTGACTTGTTTCATGGCTTTATTTATCAAGGGAACTGTCTAGGACACTCTTGATTTGTTTTGGGGAGAAGTTGGATGGTCAATACCCCATTCTACTTATGTTTGCCGGGGGGCCGGCATAGAAACCCTTCTTTTCATTTAAAACAAATTTTTTTTAATTGAAGGGGATCGAGCCCCCTGGTTATTTACAGTTTTTAGCGGAGGGAATTGAACTCCGTTTTCTTTAATACCCGTTTCATTTTTCCCCCATGTTTAAAATTTCTTGAAGATGGGTGAAAACCAGTTTTGGAAGAAGCTGGAAAAAGTTAGGAATACAGGGAAAAAATTTTGAATCTTTCATTAGTGCAAAATCCGGAAAGATTTAAAGAGGAGAATTGAGAGAGAAAAAGACAGAAAGGAAAGAGAAAAAAAAAGGAGAGGAGAGAATCAAAGAGAAGAAGAAAGGAGAGAGAGGAAACGAAAAAGAAAAGAAAAAAAGGGGAGAGAGAGAAATTTAGAGAGAAATCCAAGAAAGACAGTTAGAAAGAGAGCGAGAAGACCAAAAAAAGTGTGATAACTTGTGTGAGGAAAGAGCTAGAGTACATGAAGAACAGGTTAAATTAAGAAACTTGAGGAAAAGCAAAGGATAGGAAATTGAGGAAAAAGCTAAGAACGGAGGGAAAAAGCTAGAGAGATGAGTTAAAAGAGAGAGAAAAGGATCACGAAAACCCAAAAATCTCGCCCTTTAATTGGGAAAAAAAGTTAACTTTTTCACAAAAAAATTAGAGGAAGGAGTAATGAACAAACGTGCAGTCATGCACATATTCCAACCCCCAAAATTTCTCCCTTAGAGGGGGAAGACATAACTTCATACATTATCAGGTTTGAAAAAACCCCTACCCTCTGGAATGGCCTGCGAAAAACCCGGGCTACCCGGTTGGAAGTTATTTTTTTGGGACAGCCTTGAAAATTTTATGCAACTTTGTCCAGGTACATATGTAATTAACCTACTAAAAAGGCAATCCTTTAAAGCATATCAAAAAACCCCTAATTCTTTCAGGAAAAATTTCAGGGATCCCCCTTACGCCTGGCCGAACTTTTAAAAAGTTTCAGGGAACATCTTTCGTTGTTCGCTTTTGGTAGGAGTTCAGGGAAATTTATCCGTTATGAACTCTTCGGCCCTTTATGGTTTTCTGACCGTTCCTGACAGCCTTTTCCCACCCGGTCGAACTTTTATTAGAGAACGTAACCGATTAAACTGGGGAAGTTTGTGAGGTGGACCTGTATGCTGAGGCTCACAATTTCCTAAAAGACCTAAAGGGATCGAACCCTAAGGGCAAGGTTTTTTCAGACCTTAAGAAATCAAAGCCCTAGTGGAAAGTAAAAGGGTTCTTTTATTCCCGTTTGTAATTTGTGTTGTGTTAAAAGGGGCTAAACGTCCAGATTTTCCCCTTTTAAGAAGGTCCAAAAAATTGGAAGATTTTTAAAGACGTAATGACCAAGCACCCTTTTTTTCAGGAACAGTTAATGGCTTAATTACCCCCATTTTTACGGGGGCACTGGGTGCACATTTTTAGTCATTTTGATAAGCTTTCCCTAACCTTAAAGAAAAATTATTCCCCTTTCTATACTTTCAGACTACTTGGGGCCCTACAGACACTTTTCCCACCATCCGTTGTACATTAGGTCCCAAAAGGTTTAAGGTGGTTGAAGCCGTACTAGCCCCATCACTTCTTGCCCGTACTAATGGTAATGTAAAAGGGGCCATTTTCCTTCTGAGGTTTACCTTTTTATCACCAAGATGGATAAAAGTGTTTCGATCCTCTTCCTGTAGAGTCAGAAAAGCCCCTCGAAAGTTCAGATTCAATGTCTCGTGAGATTTTATGTGGGGGTTAAAAACCATGATTTACTTCCAAAAAAAGGTGTAGGATCACCGGTTCACTTGTTTAAAGAAAATGAAGTATCACCCCCAAAACCAAAATGTCTTGACTAGGGCTCAGACCAAAACCCGGTTTCTCTACTGTCCATCCTTTTATTTTTTTGACTTTAAGCCTTTAATATAGAAGGATCCTTTTTCAATTTTCCCTCGTAATTGCCCCTTTTCTCAGAATTGCCCTAATGCCGCTAAAAAAAAATCAAGTTTCCCAAAGGAAAAAAATTTTATATAAAATTTTATATATAAAAGGTATCTTTTACAAGTCAGTATTCAAAATTAAAAAACAGAGGATGACATCATCTTGTTGTTCCCGTCAATGCAGAGAGCTGTTCTTAAAAAACTCATGACCGGCCAGGGGCCCGGCATTTTTCGCACGTAAAACCTTTAAAAAAAATTAGGGAAACCTATTTTTGGCCAAAAAAAGTCCTCAGATTCATACCCCATTTTTGGTGGTAAAATTTTTCCAAATGTATTCTCCCGAGGGGACCGGCAGTACTTGGTCAAAATGATCTTTACGGACCCTTTGAAAGAGTAGTATTGAAAACGTTGGTCCTTTATCTCCAACTTTCATCTGGGGGAATAGAATATATTAAAAATTTGTTGATTATGCTTCGGTTTCCCTGAAGCCGTTCCCTTAAAGACCTAAAATACTCAAGGGGCTGAAGCCCCTTTTTTCCTCTTCTCCCGAGTGGGCACCCCAGAGAAATTTTTTTCTGACCGGGACCAAATTCACATCTGACTTAAGCAAATCTATACCAACTTTTGGAGTGAAAACCTCTCTTCACCACACCCTTTTATCCCAGCTGTAATGGGGGAGGCGCCAGCTTCGATTTTTCAAGTCCATTTTAGAAAACTTTCTCCTTTAAACCAAAAGGGGTGGCTCGTACCTACCCTGGCTTTTGTTTGCCCCTGAGGGAAATTCCCAAATGACTCTTTGGGTTTACCTTTTGAACTTTCTCTATGGTAGACAGGCCAGAGGCCCATGTCCCTCCTTCATACTTATGAAATAATGAGGAGGTAAATGTGGGTTCAGTCTTCTTACCCCCCCCCTTTTTCCTTGACCAAAATCAAACTTGAGGGACCTCTGACATAGTTTCGAAAACCTAAGCTTGTCAATGGACCAGTACAAAACCTATTTGATTCCGAAGTAGAGGAAAGTTTTTAAAGTAGGTGAGAAAAATTCTTGTACTTTTTTCTATAATCAAATAAAAATTTTTAGTAAAAATGGGGAAAGGTCCATATAAAAGTATTAAAAATTTGTGGGAAATTTTATACCTCATAGAAGCAAGGGGAAACCTAACTTTATCATATCAACATCCTTAAGAAATTTTCCGAAAAAATTCGGTTAACCCTTATAACTTTGACTTTGTTTTTCCCCCCAACTTGAAAGACAACTGAAGAATGTAAAGTGTGGAATTGCACCCCTAACTTTAGACTATGATGAAGAACTACATGACTTGGGGACTTTTGACCATCGGGGGGGAACCCAACATTAATATTAAAAAATCTTTGGGGCCATAAGAGACATGAACTACTTCAAAGGTGGTAATTTCAGACGTCTTTACTGATATTCCAGGTGTTCCTCCACGGTAGCCCTAAAATTGACTTATGACGGACAATCCTATCAAAAGAAATATACCCCTTCCAGTTCACCTTTGGGATGCATTTGCCCAGAGGTAGACAAATTGTTAAAAAAAGATCTTTAACCCTTTAATATTTCTATTTTTTCACCCGTTCATGGGTTTAAAAAGGAGGATAATTCATTTAATTGTATTGACTTCAGAGGCCTTAATGCTATAATCGGGGGGATGTGAGCCCATGCCCTTAATGATACGATCTACCAAATTTTATGACTCTTCTTCTTTTCAGAGTTGATATGCGCAGGCATATCATCAAGTAATGTTAGATCCTTTTCTAAGCGTACACCGCTTTTCCCCACACACCCAAGGGTGATCAATATGAACTATGCCCCTTTGGTTTGAAAAGCCTGTGCTACCCAGGAACTGATGAGAAAGGTTTTTGGGGAATAGGCCCAAAAAGTTTAGTTTATTTTGATTACTTTAGTTATGACATCTACATGGGGCGAACTATCCAAACTAACTCATTTTTTTCGAGGTTTCGCTCACATGGGGTCACTGCCAAGCCGAAAAAATGTTCCTTGGGTATAAAAGATTAGATACTTGGACTGTACTTTCTAATAACTCTTGCAGCCTCTCCCCCCTAAGATCAAAGCTTTATTAGAATTTAAATTTCCCCAAAAAAAAGAAATCATGGTAGCTTTCTTGGTTTTTGTAAATTTTTAGCACGTTTATCCCCAACCCTTCTGATCTTTCAGGCATCTTATCGACTTCCTTAAAAAATCTGGAAAAGGAACCTCTTGAAATTCCAGTTGCTCGGGAAAAGTTTTTAAAGAGTTAAAAATATCTTTTCAAGACCCTATACTTAAATTCCAGATATTAATAGAACATTTTTTTTTGAGAACTGATGCCTCCAAACTGCTTAGGGGGTGTTCTACAATACCCTGATGGTACCCCTTCCCCGTATGCTTCCCAAGCCAAAATCCCTTTCCCCCAGAAACAAAATACCCACAATAGAAAAGGAATTTTAGCCCTTGTGTGGGGGATCTCCAAACTTAAATTTTATTTGCTGGGAAAAAATTCAATTTAGAAACGGACCACAAAAAATTTGTAACTAGAAACTTTTAAGGGAACCAACATCGCCCCTTGAGGTGGACATTGGGACCCAGCTTTTTAAATTCCATATTGTGTATATCAATGGGGTTATCCAATTTTTTCCTGACTGGTTAAGTCGTTACAGTCAAGAAAGATTTTTTGCCTTACGCGATTCCACGTTAGAACTTTTTTTCCCCCATTTTCTTATACCCTTGAAAAAAGTCTTTGGGTTGGGGGGGGTGAGGAAAAGTTCAATGATAGGAGTGAAAAATTAGTAACGATAGGTTTCATTATGGCTACTAGTTAAGGTAGGGTAAGTCACGTCCGCCTTTCTTCCCCCCCCCAAAGTGTAGTTTATTGCCGGGTGCTTGTTAACGTAGGGGCAGTCAAGCTCCCCTACCCTTCCCCCCCCCTCTTCCACCTCCCCCCCGAAAGGGGAATGTGGGGCTCTGGGTTTAAACAGTAAATCACTCGACTCACAGTCCCAAAACTACTCTTGGGGTCGAAGGGTCACCGCAATAACGAGCAGAACAGGAGAAGGATAACGCCAGGATTCTCCTTTTGTATTGAACTACCTGTGCCCTGTATGAAAGTGCAGGACGTAACTCACAGCATTGCAGCGGGGAAAGGGGCTGCTTTCCTGTCATGGGGTAATAATCACAGCGATTCTCTGGAAGATGCCGTGGATGGTCACCCAAATTCTGCGACCTCCCCCCCCCTTACATCAGCAAAGGCTACGGTTTCAACAAAAGTGTCACCAACACCAGCACCTTGAGAATTAGCGTTGGTTCAAATTTATTTTATTCATTTTATTTTTTTTTTTTCTTTCAAAAAGGATTCCTTTATGTTTTGTTGTTTTATGTTTTATTTTAAAAAATGGTTTATCTTTGTGAATTATTTTTTTTCTATTCATTAAATTTTTCCCGAGGAGGACCCCTGATAATATTTTCTGAAGTTGTTACAAGGGCTGAGTAAGCCTTCACCCTACCATGCTAGGTTCCTAGTGGCCCCCTTGTATTGTATTTTTAAAACATGTAAACCACACAATATCCCAAAACCTCTAAACCCCCACATTGTAACCCTTATAGGGGAAAAAAACTTGATTTTTTGATTTGAGGGACTGATCACCCCCATCTCTTTTAAACAGTCTTCACATTTTGTCCTTGTATTTGTAAAAAGTAGCTCTCTCCATGGGATGGCCCTGCCCGGGCCAGGGGCATAACACACAAGCCTGTGTACCCACACACTACTTAACAATAAAGTAAGAAGCCTCCGAAGACGTATCATTTACTCCCCGCTACCAGACCAAACAAATAATCCTTTTTATAAATGGTGGCAGCAGTGGTCGCAGCAGTTGTTTGCCCAGAGAGAGGAAGGAGAGGTATGAAGTCATCTTCACTTCATCATCCCATACAACAAGCATCCGTCTCTCAACAAGTTATCCTGATGTCGTGTCTGCACGTTTGAGCATCCAGACGCAGGTACAAGCAGGATCCAGCCGAAATTTGCCGAAATTCTCTGAGAATTGTAAGTGACCCCACGCTACAGCGTCCCACACTGTTTCTCAAGTCACGCGTTCAGCATCACTTGTATGTTGCTGTCGTTGTTCAGCTCAGCACAGCTGTTTCAGCAGGCCAGAGGTGAGCTTTGTGGTGATTTCTGCGTCCAGTGTGTTTCCCTGTGTTTGTGGTGGGAGAGAAGGGAGGAAGTGGCCGTTCCTCACCTTGCCCATGCTCGCCCTACTCACGCTCACCCGTCTACCATACACTCACCACTGCCCCACTCCCTCTGCTGTGTTTTCTGCTGTTTTTCGTGTGATTCATTGCCAGAGCTGTGTATCCGAGTGCCCGAGGCCACCCGAAGCTATGTGGATCAGCATGCCACGTAGATCACGACACCACGTGGATCACAATGCCATGTTGGGTGTGGGTGATGTCACGTGTATCTACAAGCCACATGAGTTACCAGATGTCCCAGGCCACATGCTGTGGTCTGCTGCCCGCATCACATTGACGTCACCGACGATGCTGCCCGACTTCATGATGTCACGATGTCTGCCTGGCATCACCTCACGATGTCTGCCTGACGTTACCTCGAGATGTCTGCTGACGTCATCACGCCTGACATCACAAGATGTCACCATCGAGTGTTTCAGTAATTATTTCAGTATTGTCGAGAAGATTGAGAGAAGATATATGTCGTGCGTTAATTAATTCATCTCAGTCAGTGTTCTCACATGTTAGTGTACCATATGTACCGCGGTGTGTTTAAAGTTTCCGTGTGTCCAGTGAGGTCTGAGCCAGACCTGAGTAGCACCACTGTGCTAAGTCACCCGATGTGACCAGTGCGTTTGACAGCTGATGTCAAGACAGCCCTGAGTGACCGAGCCCTCTTGTACAGAAAGCTTTTATGCTCGTCGCTCGTGATGTTCTGCAGAATCATACCTGCTACGATTCCCATCGAGATTTGTTTCACTTCACCTCCAGACCGTCAGAGCACAGTTATATGTAGAGAAACAAGTCTGGGGACGCTTAGACTAACCTCTGCTATAACTCCAACTGCCGAGAGAATGATACTCGCCAAGCTGCAGTTAGCCACTGTCGGCAGGCGCTGTGTCAGCCTCGTGTCACAAGCTTCAGTGAGCAGCCTGCGCAAAGATGATGTCACTTTGACTGCTAGCTCGCTCACTGCAGTCTGGTGTATGATGTTACGACTCCCAGATGTTTCGCCCAGTCGTCTCTGCCACGACTCGCTCCACAACTCGCTCCACACTCGCCGGCAGTGACAACCCAGCGACAGTACCAGTTGAGAAGTGTCCTCCTGAGTCGCTTGCCAGAAGTCCTGCCCAGTTTGCCGAGTTTTGTCGACACCTCACTCTAGGGCACCAGCATGTCGTGCCCCAGGTTGAGTGAAAACCTGCAGCGACTCCTACGATGAGATGACTGCTTCAACCGTTCTAGAGGAGACCGTACCCTGTTATGTCACAGCTCAGCCACAGCGATGTCTCCTGTGTGGCAGTATCTGTCCAGACGCAGGAAGGCGTGCAGTGATGCCCTTCGACGCTCATTGCCTATGACCACGATGATTAGCACACCACACATGTTTTTTTCTTCCCTCCCTGTAGAAGTTTCTTTTCCATGTTCATATGTATATACATGTACATGTTTTTTTATTTTGTGTTCTGTGCCCTGTTCCTACGAGAGAGAGACCGAGCTCCTTTTACCACCAGTATTGTGGCGTCGGGACGACGCGCGGTAGGTGGCCGAGCATATGTAGACAGCCTATACTGTCTGCACAGCTTAGTTCATATTTCGTGACACTCAAGTGTTGCCCTCTGTAGCCAGGCCTCTCGGTGGGCACGCCAGCCTGCCGGCCCTTGCCACGCTCTCACTCACACAGCGGCCTAGCAGCAAGACACAAGTACTAGTAGCTCTCTCTCGTGGGATGGCCCTGCCGGGGCCATGGGCACAAACACAAAAGCCTGTGTACCCTCCACTACTTAACAATAAAATAAGAAGCCTCCGAAGACATATCATTTACTCCCCACTACCAGACCAAACAAATAATCCTTTTTATACCTTGATGCTGGTGATAGGTGCCTTGATACTGGTGATGGGTGCCTTGATGCTGGTGATGGGAGCCTTGATGCTGGTGATAGGTGCCTTGATGCTGGTGATGGGTGCCTTGATGTTGGTGATGGGTGCCTTGATGCTGGTGATGGGTGCCTATATGCTGGTAATGGGTGCCTTGATGCTTGTGATGGGTGCCTTGATGCTGGTGATGGGTGCCTTGATGCTGGTGATGGGTGCCTTGATGCTGGGGATGGGTGCCTTGATGCTAGTGATGGGTGCCTTGATGCTGGAGATGGGTGCCTTGATGCTGGTGATGAGTGCCTTGATGCTGGTGATGGGTGCCTATATGCTGGTAATGGGTGCCTTGATGCTTGTGATGGGTGCCTTGATGCTGGTGATGGGTGCCTTGATGCTGGTGATGGGTGCCTTGATGCTGGGGATGGGTGCCTTGATGCTAGTGATGGGTGCCTTGATGCTGGAGATGGGTGCCTTGATGCTGGTGATGAGTGCCTTGATGCTGGTGATGGGTGTCTTGATGCTGGTGATGGGTGCCTTGATGCTGGTGATGGGTGCCTTGATGCTGGTGATGGGCGCCTTGATGCTGGTGATGGGCGCTTTAATGCTGGTGATGAGTGCCTTGATGCTGGTGATGGGCGCTTTGATGCTGGTGATGAGTGCCTTGATGCTGGTGATAGGTGCCTTGATGCTGGTGATGGGTGCCTTGATGCTGGTGATGGTGCCTTGATGCTGGTGATGGGTGCCTTGATGCTGGTGATATGTTCCTTGATGCTAGTGATGGGTGCCTTGATGCTGGTGATGGGTGCCTTGATGCTGGGGATGGGTGAATTTATGTTGGTGATGGGTGCATTGATGCTAGTGATTGGTGCCTATATGCTGGTAATGGGTGCCTTGATGTTGATGATGGGTGCCTTGATGTTGGTGATGGGTACCTTGATGCTAGCGATGGGTGCCTTGATGCTGGTGATGGGTGTCTTGATGCTGGTGATGGGTGCCTTCGTGCTGGTGAGGGGTGCCTTCATGCTTGTGATGGGTGCCTTGGTGCTGGTGATGGGTGCCTTGATGCTAGTGATGGGTGCCTTGATACTGGTGATGGGTGCCTTGATGCTGGTGATGGGTGCCTTGGTGCTGGTGATGGGTGCCTTGATGCTAGTGATGGGTGCCTTGATACTGGTGATGGGTGCCTTGGTTCTGGTAATGGGTGCCTTGATGCTAGTGATGGGTGCCTTGATGCTAGTGATGGGTGCCTTGATGCTGGTGATGGGTGCCTTGGTGCTGGTGATGGGTGCCTTGATGCTGGTGATGGGTGCCTTGATGCTGGTGATCGGTGCCTTGGTGCTGGTGATGGGTGCCTTGACGCTGGTGATTGGTGCCTTGGTGCTGGTGATGGGTGCCTTTATGCAACACACACACACACACACACTGTAGGTCCCCGCAACACACACACACTGTAGGTCCCTGCAACACACACACACACTGTAGGTCCACGCAACACACACACACACTGTAGGTCCCCGCAACACACACACACACTGTAGGTCCCCGCAACACACACACACTGTAGGTCCCCGCAACACACACACACTGTAGGTCCCCGCAACACACACACTATAGGTCCCGCAACACACACTGTAGGTCCCCGCAACACACACTGTAGGTCCCCGCAACACACACACACTGTAGGTCCCAGCAACACACACAATGTAGGTCCCCGCAACACACACTGTAGGTCCCCGCAACACACACACACTGTAGGTCCCCGCAACACACACACACTGTAGGTCCCCGCAACACACACACACTGTAGGTCCCCGCAACACACACTGTAGGTCCCCGCAACACACACACACACACACACACACACACTGTAGGTCCCCGCAACACACACAGTGTAGGTCCCCGCAACACACACACACTTTAGGTCCCTGCAACACACACACACAGTGTAGGTCCCCGCAACACACACACACACACACTGTAGGTCCCCGCAACACACACACACACACACTGTAGGTCCCCGCAACACACACAGTGTAGGTCCCCGCAACACACACACACGCTTCAGGTCCCCGCAACACACACACACACATTGTAGGTACCCGGAACACACATACACTGTAGGTCCCCGCAACACACACAGTGTAGGTCCCCGCAACACACACTCTGTAGGTTCCCGCAACACACACAGTGTAGGTCCCCGGAACACACACACACTGTAGGTCCCCGCAATACACACACTGTAGGTCCCCACAACACACACACTGTAGGTCCCCGCAACAGACACACTGTAGGTCCCCACAACACACATACACTGTAGGTTCCCGCAACACACACACTGTAGGTCCCCGCAACACACACACTGTGGGTCCCTGCAACACACACACTGTGGGTCCCTGCAACACACACGCACACTGTAGGTCCCCGCAACGCACTCGCAGTGTAGGTCCCCGCAACACACACACTGTGGGTCCCCGCAACAAACACTGTAGGTCCCCGCAACACACACACACTGTAGGTCCCCGCAACACACACACTGTGGGTCCCCGCAACACACACACACACACACTGTAGGTCCCCGCAACACACACACTGGGTCCCCGCAACACACACACTGTGGGTCCCCGCAACACATACACACACTGTAGGTCCCCGCAACACACACACTGTGGGTCCCCGCAACACACACACACTGCAGGTCCCCGCAACACACACACTGTGGGTCCCCGCAACACACACACACACACTGTAGGTCCCCGCAACACACACACTGTGGGTCCCTGCAACACACACACACACTGTAGGTCCCCGCAACACACACACTGTGGGTCCCCGCAACAACACACACCACTGTAGGTCCCCGCAACCCCACACACCCGTAGGTCCCCCAACACACACACTGTAGGTCCCCGCAACACACACACACTGTAGGTCCCCGCAACACACACACTGTGGGTTCCTGCAACACACACACTGTAGGTCCCCGCAACACACACACACACTGTAGGTCCCCGCAACACACACTGTAGGTCCCCGCAACACACACACACTGTTGGTCCCCGCAACACACACACTGTAGGTCCCCGCAACACACACACTGTAGGTCCCTGCAACACACACACTGTAAGTCCCCCGCAACACACACACGTGGTTCCCGGGAACACCACAACTGTAGGTCCCCGCAACACACACACTGTGGGTTCCCGCAACACACACACTGTAGGTCCCCGCAACACACACACTGTAGGTCCCTGCAACATACACACTGTGGGTTCCCGCAACACACACACTGTAGGTCCCCGCAACACACACACTGTAGGTCCCTGCAACACACACACTGTGGGTTCCCGCAACACACACACTGTGGGTCCCCGCAACACACTCACACACTGTAGGTCCCCGCAACACACACACTGTGGGTCCCCGCAACACACACACACACACTGTAGGTCCCCGCAACACACACTGTGGGTCCCCGCAACACACACACACTGTAGGTCCCCGCAACACATACACTGTAGGTCCCCGCAACACACACACTGTGGGTCCCCGCAACACACACACTGTAGGTTCCCGCAACACACACACTGTGGGTTCCCGCAACACACACACTGTGGGTTCCCGCAACACACACAGTTGATACCTAGGATATAGGATATTATAACAAAAAAACTACTTGCAGAATGCACTCTTAGTAGTTTTATTCAGTGCTTGAAGTGCCAAACAAACACGACTCCAGGAAAACAATGTAAATGAAATTATTTTGTAAGCATTGACAGATGTTCTGAGCGGTGTCACCCCCGGGGACCCAGGGGGAGTTGGTAGGTGTCCACGGGGGTACCCACGGGGTAATGATCTGGGGGCACGAGCCACACATGATGCAAAATAACTCCTGAGGGGAGAAGTTGAAATGTAACTCTAGGCCCTTTCATGTTGCAATCAACACATCATCAGGAGCTTGCAATGGTGCAGAAATAGAGTGGGAATCCAGGATGATCCTTTCATGTGATGGCGTCCAGTCGTTCTTCCTCCTTCATCTCAATGTTTACGTTCCTTCTTTCCTGAGATGAAAGAAAACGGGAAAGTAAATCAGTTTTTTTTAAGTTAACGCAAGCGGAGACTATGTCAAAATGTTGTTGAAAAAGACATTTAAGTACAGTTCAGGACATTTATTAGAGGAACGTATAGCCACGAGTGACTTCTTCGGTCCTGATACAGATTCAGCAGGTGTAGTGGAGAAAAAGTATTTGTGGTGGTCAGTCCCTCAGTCTGATTATGTCAGAAGAGTTCAGCTCCATGGAGCTGAACTCTTCTCCAGGCTGAGGGACTGACCACCTCAAATACTTTTTCTCCAAGGTTGTTGGACTGATTACATCACCTTTATTTCACTACTAATCATCAACTTCTCGGTATTTTATACCATTATCAACATAACCTTCACTTATATTGACTCTTTATCTTTATAATAAGATTTGTTATGAACTTAAACTGCACAGTCGTGGTCACCACAAATTATAGTTGACTCTCAGACAAAAAATACTCGTAAAAGTTTTATAATGATTTCGTGTGAATTAAGTCGTTACAAATAATGAAATGTTAGCTTGAAATTATAACTTTCTGGAAGTTATATTAAGAAAAATACTAAATGTAATGTGTAATTGAGGTTAAAATCAGAGGAAAAACAGGCCCCTCAAGGTTTTTTCATGCTAGTGAGGGGTTTTAATCCCCTTCCTTAGATCGATTCTTTGTGCCTCCCAAGCATTTAGTGCTTCCCCATAAATATAACAATAATATTCCATAAGACATGAGCCATATCATACAATAAATTTTAGTAGTGAGTAAAACGACTGCGGTAATACCCTGGTCAGAGCGGTGGCCAGCGTGGTGGTCAGGGTGGTGGTCTGTGTGGTGGTCAGGGTGGTGGTCAGAGATGATCCAGAACCTTCCCCAGACTACAGTGTCAGCGAGGTGGATCAGGAGAGCCAGGCAGGCACCCACACCCAGGATAAAGAAGTGACCAACGAAGTTCTTCAGCTGGAGAGGCTTGGGAGCCCATGGACCAGACACCCTCCCTGCTGTACACTTGTTGGCTCTGGGCCAGTATTGCTGCCTCCACTTGTTGAACAGTCCGGACTGTGCCATTTTGAGAATCCTGATGAAATAGTTCATTAACATTATAACTTATTAAGCTTTCGAAATAACCGGGGCCCAGTTCCTGGACCCATTATGTCCTCTGTTATCTTTGACTAGCGCCGCCAGCATGGATCTGGGATGCATAATAAAGCAATAAAACCAATGAAAATTTAACGTGTTTGAGATGGTAAACAAAGACGAAGAGGATATACTTAGGGTTATTAAGCAAGGATAACCAGCCAGGTAGAGCACAAGTAACCCACTGACTTAGCAACTGGCAGGACCGAGTCAAATACTGCAGGAAAAGGAATAGACAAGTGACCTAATTCCGTTACTCGCAGTAACTCTTTTTAAGCACAGATCATTACATAGTGCTATCATATATATATATATAATATATATATATATAATATATAATATATATATATATATATATAATATATAATTATAATATATATATATATATAATATATAATATATATATATATATATATAATCACACACACGCACGGAGAGAGAGAGAGAATTGCAGTGTAGGCAGACACTGTATACAGTCTCTTTTTGCACCGTTTCTGTCTGCGAGTGAACTTCCTTATATCATCGACAAAGAGTTCACTGCAGTCGGATCTTCCACTATACATGCTTGTCATTCACTCTTCACTGACCGGCTACTCACTCGGCATTGAAGAGCTGGAGGTATATTGAGTTTTGCTGAAGTATCCAGCCGAAGCCGCTGCTGAAGAAGTACTGATTGACTTGTGCCAGACGACACTGCTTGGTGGCCTGGTAATCCTCCTCCATAGCGAAGTCAAGCCAAGATTTTTCCTTGTCAGGGAAAAGTTTTTTGAGGCGGCAACTTTGCTTTTTTGGAATTTATTAGTGTACGTTGCAGGGATACGCAAATATATTGTTAGTCAGATCTTTTGTTTACTAAGGAGTTCATTCATCACAGTTTGTCTAGAAGATAGAATAAGAGCAGGGAAAGGAATCAGATACGTGGAGAGAGGATACAAAAAGAGCCAGGGCAGTAGATGAGGAGAATCAGTAAGGGACAGTGGGAAGCAGAGAGACACAAATAACCCGCACATAGGACAGAGGAGCTTACGACGACGTTTTGGTCCCACTTGGACCATTTACAAGTCACACAGACACAAAAAGTAAGGAAGCCATGAAATATAAGTAAAGGGAGAAGGGACGGGACAAAGAGAGGTAGAAACAGAAGTAGTGATAGTGAAAATATTGTGTGGGAGAGTCGAACCTGAGGAATAAACCACGAGGATGACAATATAAAAGTTGCGATGATAATGGTATACAATACCGACAAGTTGATAAGTAAGACACATGTTCAAAAAAATAGGAACAAAGATAACCTAACTGCTGCACATGTGTTTTATCAAGGAAAAACGTTCCACATAGTAGCACTTGGTATCTGCAGGCAGGGGAAATCTGGAAAAACAGATGGGACGTGCAACAAAGACCACCCTAGAAAATGCCGTGCCCATATGACAACAGGAAAATGCAAACTCCCTTCCTGTAAGTTTTTTTCCAACCCTGAAATGTGTCCCTCTTCAGTACAGGAAAGACTGTGCTATAACTTAAATTGCCAGGCACAAAACCCTCTAAAGGGACAAAAAAATACAAAACATCCAGGCCATGGGAAAACCTGAGTAGCCACAGCCATTCAAGAGGGAGAGTTTTTTTTTTGTGCCAGGAAGAAAAAAAAACTGGCAGGAAATGGCAGAAATCGTACATCAAATCCAGTCATTCCTGGAGTGGAACCACAGTCGATGGCCTCCACTCCAAACCAACAGATACAGATACTAATGCCGAACCCCCCCCCCCTCAGTACCAACAATACCACCAGTCCGATGACATTCTTCTTTGCAAATATACAGGGTCTAAAGCCAGCAACAAACAACAAAATACCTTTCATCCCTGGGCTGCTTGCAGAGGCTAAGCAAAGGCAATGTTCGTGGCTTTCACTGAGACCCACATAAAGGATCACTTGGACAACGAAATATGGATCCCAGGTTGCAACCTATAAAAGATGCGACAGAGTGAACAGGGAAAAAGGGGGGATGGGTTGGCCTGTACATTTCAGAGTCCTTGTGTGCACCAAATTCAACTTCAATAACAAAAACATAAAGTGGGACCAAGTAAACCAAATCCTAACTGATATAAGCTGGGAAGATATACTAACCCAAAACAGACCCCAACTTATGCCTACAACAATTAACTCGGGGGCGCTCGAATGTATGCACAAGGCTTATTCCTCTAAGAAAAAGGAGGAGTAGATGTAAAATAGAAAGGGACAGGCGCTCTCCTTACAGGCGACGGAAAAGAATAACAGAGCGGCTAAAAGAGGTCAATATATCTGAAAGGCGTAGGGAGACACTGGTCAGAGAAATAGCAAGCATCGAACTTAAGCTAAAGGAATCTTATAGGAGTCAGGAATCGCGGGAAGAACTAAAAGCCATAAATGAAATCGAAAGAAACCCAAAGTATTTCTTCTCCTATGCCAAATCAAAGTCGAGAACAACGTCCAGTATTGGGCCCCTACTTAAGCAGATGGGTCCTACATAGATGACATCAAGGAAATGAGTGAGCTACTCAAGTCCCAATATGACTCAGTTTTTAGCAAGCCGCTAACCAGACTGAGAGTCGAAGATCAAAATTAATTTTTTATGAGAGAGCCACAGAATTTGGTAAACACAAGCTATCTGATGTTATCCTGACGCCAAATGACTTCGAACAGGCGATAAATGACATGCCCAAGCACTCTGCCCCAGGGCCAGACTCATGGAACTCCGTGTTCATCAAGAACTGCAAGAAGCCCCTATCACGAGCTTTTACCATCCTATGGAGAGGAGCATGGACACGGGGTCGTCCCGCAGTTACTAAAAACAACAGACATAGCCCCACTCCACAAAGGGGGCAGAAAAGCAACAGCAAAGAACTACAGACCGATAGCACTAACATCCCATATCATAAAAATCTTTGAAAGGGTCCTAAGAAGCAAGATCACCACCAATCTAGAAACCCATCAATTACACAACCCAGGGCAACATGGGTTTAGAACAGGTCGCTCCTGTCTGTCCAACTATTGGATCACTACGACAAGGTCCTAGATGCACTAGAAGACAAAGGAATGCAGATGTAATATATACAGACTTTGCAAAAGCCTTCGACAAGTGTGACCATGGCGTAATAGCGCACAAAATGCGTGCTAAAGGAATAATGGGAAAAGTCGGTCGATTGATCTATAATTTCCTAATTAACAGAACACAGAGAGTAGTAGTCAACAGAGTAAAGTCCGAGGCAGCTACGGTGAAAAGCTCTGATCCACAAGGCACAGTACTTGCCTCCCATCTTGTTCCTAAATCCTATATCGACATAGACAAGGATGTCAGCCACAGCACCCTGTCTTCCTTTGCAGATGACACCCGAATCTGCATGACGTGTCTTCCATTGCAGACACTGAAAGGGGCTCCAGGAGGACATCAACCAAATCTTTCAGTGGGCTGCAGAAAACAATATTGAAGTTTAACGATGAGAAATTTCATTTACTCAGATATGGCAAACACGAGAAATTAAATCGTCATCAGAGTACAAAACAAATTTTGGCCACAAAAAGAGCGAAAAAACCAACGTCAAAGACCTGGGGTGATCATGTCGGAGGGTTTTCACCTTCAAGGATCATAACATTGTATCAATCGCATCTGCAGAAAAATGACAGATGGATAATGAGAACCTTCAAAAACTAGGGATGCCAAGCCCATGATGACACTCTTCAGGTCACTTGTTCTATCTAGGCTGGAATTTTTCTGCACACTAGCAGCACCTTTCAGGCAGGTGAAAATTGCTGACCCAGAAAATGTACAGAGAACCTTCACGGCGCGCATAACGGAGATAAAACACCTAATTACTGGAGCGCTTGAGGTTCCTAACCTGTATTCCCTGGAACGCAGGCGGGAGAGATTTCATGATTATATACACCTGAAAATCCTAGAGGGACTATACCGAACTTGCACACGAAAATCACTCACTACGAAAGCAAAAGAACTTGGCAGACGATGCAACATCCCCCCAATGAAAAGCAGGGTGTCACTAGCACGTTAAGAGACCAAAACAATAAGTGTCAGGGGCCCGAGACTATTCAACTGCCTCCCAGCATACATAAGGGGATTACCAATAGCCCCTGGCAGTCTTCAAGCTGGCAAATGGGCAAGCACCTAAAGTCGGGTTTCCCGACCGCCGGCTGTGGCTCGTACGTTGGTTTGCGTGAGCCAGCAGTAACAGCCTGGTTGACAGGCTCTGATCCACCAGGAGCCGGTCACAGACCGGGCTGCAGGGCGTGACCTCCGGAACTCCTCCAGGTAAACTCCAGTATGGAAGGGCAGACGAGTGGATATAAGGACCAACAGATATGATTTATAAGGACAAGCAGGTATAAGGTGCATACCTTAAAAAAAGCAATGTGTTTTGTCAGCACGCTTCGAGCCCCCTGGCGGTCAGTCTGCGCCAAAAGGTCAGGTCGTTTTTTCAACAACGACCAATCTTGTAGTAATACTTGGAGGCTCGGCACTCTGTAAGTCAACGAACAGGCTTAGCCCTTAGCTTTAATAATAATAATTATAATAATAAAAAATAAAAATAATAATAATAATAATAATAATAATAATAATAATAAAAAAATAAAATAATAATGAAAAGTTATTTAACTTCATTTTAAAAAACAGAACACTGTATTGTCGCGTTGGTTAAATTTATAAGGTGCAAAAACCCCGTGTGAGGTTATTCGCTCAAAGAGCAGCTACGTGGGTTTATGGTTCTAACCGAAGGATCCAATTGTAAGTGAAGTGGTTGAACCAGGTATAAAGGTATCAAGTTGTGGAAAAAGACACTTATACAGCCACTTAATACATTTATGGGGAAAAATTTTGTGGGTCCTGGGACCTTGTTAACAGTGATGTCAGGAGTACAAGAAACAGTAGTAAATTTAACGCAATGGTCTGTGAGTTCCAGAACTCAGTCGCCATAGGTTCAACCCCCACCCGTTCCCTGGTTTGTTTACATTCGTGTCATCGCGATTTCCTGAGTCATGGACCTCAGCTCGTTGCACATAAACTTGAGCTGATCAGACAGCTAGTGCAAGGAAGCATCGTTTATCTAGTTTCCAACATTATTACGTATAAAGAAGTGAATTGCAACATATCCAAAACATCCTGGGGGAAAAGGATTTAAAAATCCAATCGTAAATGTTAATCCTTTGTGTTGATAATCCGGATAAAATCTTCATTTTTTAATCCCCAGGTTTGCTAATCGCGGCTCAGCCTCTGCTTAGGCAGACTTTTCAAAAAAAAACGCAAGGAAAATCATGTGAAGTTTTTGTTGTTTAATTAAGAAATCTACAACGAGGCAGTTGAAAACTTCGTTTTACAAAGCAGTCAAAAATTTAAAAAAAAATATATACTATGCGAGTAATTTTTTTTTTTAATTCTGAGCGAGACGCTTTCAGAATCGGGTGACTTGTAGCCAAGTGATTAATTTGTGCCAATCGAGACGTTTTAGGAAGCTTTCTTACAACTGCTGCCCCTGTTCACCTAGCTGTAAATAGGTACCAGGATACTGATTGTCCTGATTGTACACTAGAAGCATTGATTTCCTATTGTTAGTTGATGGGTAAGACGCGTGTGCAACACTTGGTATCTTTATTGACGAAATTATTGGCCTGTGCTGCGGACTTCATCATTGAATGCAAGGAGACGGCAGGCAAAGCGGAAAGGTAGTCTGAGGTAATCAGTCAGGCTTTTAGCTTTGCTGGAACATAATCTATTAGCAAGTACAAACAGTTAGTACACGCACCGAGAAGAGGGCGTCGTGTGATGTACTGATCCTGTAAGTCCAGAGTACCTTGTCCTGGTAGCCAGTTCTTCCCAGAGATTGATAAGGTTGGTCTTACGAGGTACTGTAAGGAAGGCGATCAGCGTGCTGGTGTAGGCGTAGATGACGACGGGCCGAGAAGATCCACCATACTCCATACAGCAGCCGCACCGGCTCTGTCTGCCCCATGCGGCCGTCTGTCATGTAAGGGGTAATGGAACGAAATGATAATTGGGGTTTATGGGAGTAAGGGAGTCAGTAGGCAGGGATAGGCAGGAGAGGTGAGTCGAGTGACGCGTGCGTAGGTAGGTAATGACAGGGCAGTGGTGACGACCACGAGACTCTCATTTACTCTACACTACTCACTAACATATGCCTCGCCCACTCTTCACTCATATATAAACATAATAAAAAATATAAGAAATAGAAATACAGTAACGGGGACAGTGAATATTACTATTCTACTCAAACACAGTTTATTAAGTCCTTGTACAATAATATATTTGGGAACAGGAAAACATTATTGGGGTTTAGATAAATGGGGTGGTACACGTAAGCAGTGAGACAGGGAATACAATCAACTTGACGAAAATGAATATAACTTACAATATGGTTCAGAGGACAGTTCGTCACAGGAACTAAGCCACAGGTCCCATGACCTACACAGCACGAGTACTGCTCCAAGCCAGTACTCTGCCCAATGTCTCCAACAGTCTCCTCCAGAGACTTCAGCAGCCTTCTCCCGAGCCCTGCACCCCAGCAGCAACTCAGCTCGAAGTCTCTCTGCTCAGAGCTCTGCACCCAGGCCAGAGCTCTGCACGAATCTCCCTACTCAGCTGTTCCTTTGGCTTTTATTGTCCCGAGATCACCCCCACAATGAGATGTGCACACGTGGTGTTGATCTGACGCCGAGGTCTGACGCCGTCCAGAACAAACGACCTCAGTCTTAAGCCGAAAAGGCGTGGCTGACAGACGTTTGCCAAGGCAAGGTGTGACCATATAATTGGTTAAATTAGGTCTCCCCAGAGACCTCACAAGCCCAGCTGAACTACATCACATCTGCACGACACAATAAATGGTTCATAAAACTGACAAGATGATAAAATAGACACCTGTACAACACTTGGGTATCTGTATTGTGGAAATGTTTCGTCACACAGTGGCTTCATCAGTCCAATACAAAGAATGGGTGAAGATCAGAAGGAGTTTGAGGTAATCAGTCCCTTAACCTGGAGTCGACGTAATCAGTCTATCAATCTTTTGAAGACTGATAAATTTAGCGCTCACGGTGGACTTTATAAAGCTCACTGTATGGGAGAAACGTAGTGAATAAAGGAACAAATTATGATACATTTGTGTATATCTCTTTAATTATCAGGACTCGTACAACCATTCTCACTCAACACAAATGCACACAGGAGAGAGAAGCTTATAACGTCTACTTAAGCTCCTCTCCCCATGTGTGAGTTATTTGTATATTGTTCAAGTCACGGTATTGTGCCTCTTTGTTCTTTGATCTCATTCGTTTCCATCTAATCTACCTTTAAAGCTAATAATTAAGATATGGGATCTGAAAATGCTTTTTGTTAGTAGTGCAAACGCGGTTTCATCTCTTGGTTATAGGTTTAGATGAGGACTAGAAGCAACTCACACGAACATCCTGGAACAGGAGGTACTAAAGAAAGCCTATTGGCCCAGAATCAAAAGGTCAAACTCACCACCCAAAAGCCTTACTAAAATCCAAATAAACAATATCAAATCTTTATCATCAAGAGCTTCAAAAGCTTTACTGAAGAACGTTAGTAAATTAGTTAGGCAGGAACGGCCCCTCGTGAGTCCATCTTGAGTACCAGTCACTCCATCCAGACGACCCTGGAGGCTTGCCAAAGAATTGGATTCAGTAATACTACTTGGCAGAAGATTCACACTTCCATTATCATTAATGACGCTTATCATGAGGAGTAAATGAGAGAAAATAGATCGTAAACAAGTTACTGAAATGTCGCTGGGTATGGGAATGTTTGTAACTGACCTGAGGCAACGAATCAACGTTTTCTTAATTGGTGCGTATTACCCGACAAGCTGATGAATAAGACATGTCACATTTGTATTCGACTGAAGAAACCTACTGATTAGACGACACCTTTCGGCATAGAGATATCCAAGTGTTGGACATATCTTATTCATCAACAGACTCAACCTACCCTCCAGAAGAGGTAACAAAACTTCCAAAACATGCAGGATTTTCATTATCCCCACCACCTAGGAAGGGGTGAAGCTACAGCTATGGGACTCACTCTGCATTACGAGGCTGATGGCACACTCCCACACGTATTTGTGGATCGGGTACGGAGGCCCGTTCATGGAGTGCGGGTACAGCACAGGCAGCTTTCCTACGTTAGCCAGCATCCACAGGCACGACCCACCAGCAGGATACTACCCACGATCCCAATCCACACCTTTCCACCGTAAGGACAGAAACAAATAGAAGATTAACTTTATAATTCATTGGAAAATGTTAAACCCTTGAGGGTTATAACAGTCTCTGGGAGAACAGAGGAGCACTGAAGAACTACTGGCTCATGCTATGGCAGATTGAGACACTTATGCAACATAGGGGAAACTTTTTGAAGAAACATTTCGCCGCATAGTAGCTTCATCGGTCCAATACAAAGTAGAAGGGTGTAAAGGAGAGGAGGAGTTTGAGGTAATCAGTCCCTCAGCCAGGAACCGATGTGTTCAGTTCCATCAATCTTGTAGAAAATACAGCATATGGTCGGAGAAGTGACTTATATACTGTACTCGGGAGAGTCTTAGCAGGAGGCGGGATCACAGAGGAACCATCCACTAGAAGTAAGTCTTCGTCCAAAGGTTGGACAAGTGTTGAAGAATTCCTTGTATCAAGATCCCATGATGTTACAGTGTCTGACAGATGTGATGAATGGTTTTGAAAACCAACAAGTTGAAGATTGAGACACTTATGCAATGTATGGAATCTAACACCTGTCTGCTGTGTATGGACTGATGAAGCCACTGTGGGGAGAAACGTTGCTTCAGTAAAGATTCGTATATGTTGCATAAGTGTCTCAATCTTTAACCTGTCTGTTTCAAAACCATTTATCACATGCTAGGCAGGTCTAACTCGAACCCAACCATTCGCGCTGATAAATTTGCCCCATTGTATTATTAAAGCTACTCACGAATATTAGTTTCAGTAATGTTGCATCTGGCAGTTTATTGCTAACATAAACATAAGTTAGACACGTTTGCAACATTATTTAAAGTGTTTCAACAAAACCACTAAACAGAAATGAAAATTGTGAGTTTCGGCTCGCCTTTAAACCATCATCCTGTCCGGAGAGACCGAAATGTGATGTTATTTTCCATTACAATTTACATGATTTGTTATGGTTACTTTCAGTGCTGATTGTGTGACCTCTTTTTCGTCAAATTATATTATGTTTAAATTAATCAGGTCTGCAAGTGTATATAACTGAAAAACACGAAAAAAGTGTAAGAAAACGGGAGAAAGGAGGCAGTAAAAAGGAAGCAGGTTTATGAACTATATAGAAGCATAGGCTGCGACCAGAGGAAAAAGAAGACAGGGCCATAAAGAAGAGAAAACACAAAATAAACATCATAAACAACGGAGGAAAGGAAATAGTCTTCAGAAACAAGAAGAAGAATGAAAAGATGAAGCAGAAGAGATGAAAGCCAAGAGAGAAAGCACCTTCCAAGATATCTATACATTTAAATGAAAGACCAAATCCACACGTCTGACTCAATGAAAGGAAAGGTGTGTGAAGACTCCGTCAGTCAGTCCAAAATTTACCTGCCAGGAGAAGGGCTCCAGGAAGGCGAGGAAGTTGTCGTGTTCCTTGGAAGAAGGCAGAAGAATGGTGAAGGCTCCTCGTAGAACTCGTGAGTGAAGTCTATCACAGTCTCCCTGGCCTGGGTGATGGGGAAGCCATTGACGGCGAAGTCCACCATCTGAAACACAGCACAACGGAGACCAAACCTCAAAATAAACGACAAACTGAGGCCAGAGACCCTACGTCTCTTAGGGTCTCGGCATGAGACACGTGTACAACACTTGAGTGCCTTTTTTGTAGAAACGTTTTGTTTCCAGTTCATGTAAAGAATAAGACTATAGAAAGCTTATTTGACAAATGGGCGCAAGCAAAATTAATGAGACGTTTATTACCTCAATATTACTCTCTTCAGGAGCTTTGTCAAGCCTGTATAAACAGCATAGAGACACAGAAAGTACATAAAGGGGAAAGAAATGCAGGAAACGGAACGAAAATAAGAATAGCAACAGTAGTAATAATAGTAGTAGTAGTAATGGTGGTGGTGGCAGAGTAAAGCTATTACTAGAATAATGTTAGAATTAAAAGTCAACACCAAGTCTCCTTAACAAAGTATCCATCAGATATGTGACCAGGATCAAGATGAATCTTAAACTAGTAAACACGGGCTTTGCCACACCCCGACAGGAGACTGAGGTGAGGTATATATTGGGGAAAAACAGCCACAAACCTAGAGACACGTCTGAATGAACGCATCTAGGTTTTAAAATGCGACGGCCTAAATAATTTCAAGTATATAACACTGGAACCCTTCCGTTCACTTAATGGAACGAAATGACCGATAAGATGATTTCGTTGGGTTTTTTTAAAAAACCCCGGGAGGGTTAGCCACCCAGGATAGCCCAAGAAAGTTAGTGATCACGAGAACTGTCTTTTTAAATTTTCCCTTGTGGGCCTCAATCTTGTCCCCCAGGAGCGACTCACACCAGTCGACTAACATCCAGGTACCTATTTGCTGCTCGGTGAACAGGACAACAGGGGCAAGAAACGCGTCGAAAGTTTCTACCCCGCCAGGGAAACGAACCCGGGCCCTCCGTGTGCAAAGCGAGAGCTTTGCCGGGCCCGGCCACAGTGTCACCCTAAACATTGTCCTCCCTGCGGGGACTCGAACCCCGTCCTCCGCGTGACAGGCAGGGATAAAGCCCTCTTAGTTATTCTGAAACCAGACACCTGCAGACGTAAATGCCTAGAAGCTGCATTAAATCTATACTTCAGATAGTGGGTTTCACAGGTCTAATGCTAAGTCTGTCCCTGCATTGTACGATACCTCGCCTGTCATTGTACCATACCTCACCTGTCATTGTACCATACCTACCTGTCATTGTACATGCCTCACCTTGCGTTGTACCATGCCTTACCCTTGCGTTGTACCATGCCTCACCTTGCGTTATATCATGCCTCACCTTGCGTTGTACCATGCCCCACCTTGCGTTGTCCCAAATGCCTCACCTTGCGTTGTACCATGCCTCACCTTTCGTTGTACCATTATCTTGCCTCACCTTGCTTGTACCATGCTCACCTGCGTGAAACCATGCCCCCCAAAGGGCCATCGTATGTTCCGTTTGGCATTGCTACTCCCCATTTTCCCGTCGTAAGACACTACCATCTTGTACCTAAAACGAGAAATGAGAGCCCTGTAGAGGGAAGGAGAGTACCTGAAGGAATCAGTTAGGTCCTGAAGCACAGTAGGAGGGCAGAAAGTTACCATTAGAGTACTTCTGTGTAATACCTTAAGTATTCAAAAATATACTGGCTTTAATAATAATAAAATAATAATAATAATAATAATAATAATAATGATAATATCAAAAAGGGCTTATCATTTTTTTTTATTTTCATTTTTAAATTATCATCAGTTATTAAATTTTAAATTTTCTAATCCTTATTTTTAATCGTTATTTTTTTTCTTATCCTGAAGTTCTTAAATTCTTTTTTGTTGTTTTGAAATCGAAATGTTTTAATTCATCCCTTTCTAAAAAATTTTTATGTTTTAAAAGCCCCACTGTGGGGCGAAACGGTTTTTCCCCTTGATAAAGGTAACCACTGCATCAGTGGAAGTCTTTATTAACGTTTCTCGGCTACGTTACAATAAGATTAACGTAAAACCTTACCCCAACCTAACCTAACCTAACTTAACCTAACCTAACTTTCCCAAAACAAACCAACTTAACCTAACCTCACTTAACCTAACCTCACTTAACCTAACCTACCTTACCCAAAACAAACTTAACAATCCAAACCTAACCTAACCAATATGGCGCTGGTATTCTTGCATTAAAGAGAACGTGTAGAACGATTAGAGGCAGTACCTTTGAGGTTCTGACGCCTGGTGAACCTCTGGACAGAACTTACGTGAAGTTGAACCTCTTAGCCATCTCCTGGGGCATCTCCATGCAGAATCCCTTGGCCTCCGTATCTCCCTGGCCCAAACCCTCGCAGTGTAATGAATGGTGGACGCTGTGACAGAAAAGGAAACTACGTGTCAACAGTCTGGTAAAAACAGTGAAGATAGTCTGATAAGAACAGTGAAGATAATTTTGGTAAGAACAGTGAAGAAGTCTGGTAAGAATAGTGAAGATAGACTGGTGAGAACAGTGAAGATAGTCTGGTGAGAACAGTGAAGATAGTCTGGTGAGAACAGTGAAGATAATCTGGTGAGAACAGTGAAGATAGTCTGGTGAGAACAGTGAAAAAATCTGGTGAGAACAGTGAAGATAATCTGGGAAAAAACCTGGGAAAGTGTAAATTAGTTGATTATTGTTATTATTATTATTGTTGTTGTTGTTATGGAGGGTGATGACGAACATGGAGTGCCTAGGAGGAAAAAAAAACCAATGTCTCCAACAGTCACCACCAGAGACTTCAGCAGAGCCTTCTCCCGTGCCCTGCACCCCAGCAGCAACTCACAGCACGGAAGTCTCTCGGTCAGAGCTCTGCTCCCAGGCCAGAGCTATCTGCACGAATCCTCCCTCTCAGCAGTGGTTCCTTTGGCCCTTTATTGTCCCGAGAATCACCCCCGACAATGAGATGTGACACACGTGGTGTTGATCTACGGCCGAGGTCTGACGCCGTCCAGAACAAACGACCTCAGTCTTAAGCCGAAAAGGCGTGGCTGTCAGACGTTTGCCAAGGCAAGGTGTGACCATATAATTGGTTAAATTAGGTTCCTCCCCAAGACCTCACAAAGCCCAGCGAACTACTCACATCTAGCACGACACAATAAAGGTTCATAAAACTGACAAGATGATAAAATAGACAACCTGTACAACACTTGGGTATCTGTATTGTGGGAAATGTTTTTCGAACACACAGTGGCTTCATCAGTCCAATACAAAGAATGGGTGAAGATCAGAAGGTAGTTTGAGGTAATCAAGTCCTTAACCTGGAGTCGACGTAATCAGTCTATCAATCTTTTGAAGACTGATAAATTTAGCCCTCAACGGTGGACTTATATAAAAGCTCACTGTATGGGAAATACGTATGAAAAAAAACAAAAAAAAAAATAAAATTACTGAAGGGGAAAACAAATTATTATACATTTGTGTTATCTCTTTAATTATCATGACTCGTACAACCATTCGACACTCATGACACAAATTCACACAAGGAGAGAGAAAGCTTATAACGTCTACTTAAGCTCCTCTCCTCCCCATGTGTGAGTTATTTGTATATTGGGGGTTTCAAAGTCACGGTATTGTGCCTCTTTTTTCTTTGATCTCATTCGTTTCCATCTAATTTCTACCTTTAAAGCTAATAATTAAGTATATGGGATCGGAAAATGCTTTTTGTTAAGTAGTGCAAAAACGCGGTTTCATCTCTTGGTTATAGTTTAATGAGGACTAGAAGGTGCAACTCAACACGAACATACCTGGAACAGGAGGTACTAAAAGAAAGCCTATTGCCCAGAATCAAAGGTCAAACTCACCACCCAAAAGCTTACTAAAATCCAAATAAACAATATCAAATTCTTTATCTGCAAGAGCTTCAAAAGCTTTATCTGAAGAACGTTAGTAAATTATTGAGGGCAGGAACGGCCCCTCGATAGTCCTATCATGAATACCAGCAACTCCATCCATACCGGACCCTGGAGGCTTGCCAAAGAATTGGATTCAGTATCCTACTTGTGCAGAAGATTCACACTTCCATTAACATTAATGACGGCTTATCATGAGGAGTAAAAAAAAATGGAAAAAAGAAAAAAAGGGAAAACAAAAAAAATTTAAAAGAATCCGTAAACAAGTTACTTACAAGTCGCTGGGTATTGTGGAATGTTTGTAACTGACCTGAGGGAACTAATCAACGTTTTCTTAATTGGTGCGTGATTACCCTCAAGCGATGAATAAGACATGTCACCTTTGTATTCGACTGAATAAACCTACTGATTAGACGACACCTTTCGGCATAGAGTATCCAAGAGTTGGACATACTCTTATTTCAACAACAGACTCAACCAACCCTCCAGAAAGAGGTAACAAACTTCCAAAACATGCAGGATTTTTCATTATCCCCACCACCTAGGAAGGGGGGAGATTTGTATTTGGGGGAAGCTACAGCTATGGACTCACTCTGCATTACGAGGCACTAGATGGCACACACCCTCACGTATTATTTGGATCGGGTCGGGGCCCGTTTCATGAGTGCGGGTACAGCACAGCAGCTTTCCTTCTCCTACGTTAGCCACATCCACTGGCACGACCCACCCAGCAGAATACTACCCACGAGTCCCAATTCCAACAACCTTTCCACCGAAGGACAGAAACAAATAGAAATAACTTTATAATTCATTGGAAAATGTTAAACCCTGAGGGTATAACAGTCTCTGGGAGAAACAGAGAAGCACTGAGAAGGAACTACTGGCTCATGCAAGGCAGATTGAGACAACACGTATTGTTATGCAACATAGGAAAAACTTTTTGGGGAAAAACATTTCGCCGCATAGTGCTTTTCATCCATTCGGTCCAATACAAAGTAGAAGGGTGTGAAGGAGAGAGGAGTTTGAGGTAATCAGTCCTCAGTCCAGGAACCGATGTGTTCCAGTTCATCAATCTTTGTAGAAAATACAGCACATGGTCGGAGATGTGACTTATTACTGTACTCGGGAGAGTCATAGCAGGAGGCGGGATCACAGAGGAACATCCACTATGAAGTAAGTCCTTCGCAAAGGTTGGACAAGAGTAGAAGAATTCCCTTGTAATCAAGATCCCAAGATGTTAACAGTGTCTGACAGATTTGATGAATGGTTTTGAAAAACCAACAATTGAAGATTGAGACACATATGCAATGTATGGAATCTAACACCTGTCTGCTGTGTATGGACTAATGAAGCCACTGTGGAGAAAAACGTTGCTTCAGTAAAGATCGTATATGTTGCATAAGTGTCTCAATCTAACCTGTCTTTTACAAACCATTTAAATCACATTCTAGGCAGGTCTAACTCGAACCCAACCATTCGCGCTGATAAATTTGGCCCCATTGTATATTAAAGCTACTCACGAATATTAGTTTCAGTAATGTTGCACAGGCAGGTTAATTGCTAACATAAACATAAGTTAGACACGTTTGCAACATTATTATAAGTGTTTCAACAAAACCACTAAACAGAAATGAAAAATTGTGAGTTTCGGGGTCGCCTTATAAACCATCATCCTGTCCGGGAGAGACCGAAATGTGATGTTATTTTCCATTACAATTACATTATTTGTTATGGCACTTTCAGTGTCTGATTGTGTGACCATCTTTTTTTTTTTTTTTCGTCAAATTATATTATGTTTAAATTAATCAGGTTCCTGCAAGTGTAATATAACGAAAAAACAACGAAAAAAGTGTAAGAAAACGGGAGAAAGGAGGCGTCAAAAGAAGGCAGGTTTAATGAACTATAGATAGAAGCATAGCTGCGACCGAGAGGAAAAGAAGACAGGGGCCATAAAGAAGAGAAAACACTAAAATAAACATCATAGAACAACGGAGGAAAGGAAATAGTCTTCAGAAACAAGAAGAGCAAGAAGATGAAGCAGAAAGAGATGAATGCCGAGAGAGGAAAGCACCTTCCACGATATCTATACATTTAAATGAAAGACTCAAATCCACACGTCTACTCAATGAAAGGTGTGGTGAAGACTCCCGTCAGGTCAGTCCAAAATTTACCTGCCAGGAGAAGGGCTTCCAGGAAGGCGAGGAAGTTGTTCGCGTTCCTTGGAAGAAGGCAGAAAATGGGTGGAAGGGCTCCTCGTAGAACTCGTGAGTGAAGTCTATCACAGTCCTCCCCCTGGCCTGGGATGATGTGAAGCCATTGACGGCGAAGTCCACCATCTGAAACACAGCAGCAAATAAAAACGTGAGACCAAGCCTCAAAATAATCGACAAACTGAGCCAGTAGACCCTACGTCTCTAGGGACTGCTGGCAATGAGACCACATGTTGCAACACTGGAGTGCCTTATTGTAGAAAACGTTTTGTTTCCAAGTTCATGTAAAGAATAAGAGTTAGGAAAGCTTAGTAGACCAATGGGCGCAAGCAAAATTTTAATGAGACGTTTATTACCTCAATATTACTCTTTCAGGAGCTTTGTCAAGCCTGGTATAAACAGCATAGAGACACAGAAAGTACATAAAGGGGAATGAAGATGCAGGAAACGGAACGTAATAAGAATAGCAACAGAGTAATAATAGTAAGTAGTAGTAATGGTGGTGGATGGCGGAGTAAAGCTATTACTAGAAGTAATGTTAGAATTAGCAAAGTCAACACCTAGTGCTCCTTACCAGGTATCCCATCAGAATTTGACCAGATCAAGATGAATCTTAAACTCGTAAAATCACGGGCTTTGCAACAAACATCCGACAGGAGAACTGAGGTGAGGTATATATTGGGGAAAGCATACAGCCACAGAACCTAGAGACAACGTCCTGAATGAACGCATCTAGGGGTTAAAAGCGAACGGCCTGATAATTTCAAGTATATAACACTGGAAAACGCCTTCCGTCACTTAATGAAACGAAATGAACGATAAGATGATTTCGTTAGGATTTTTAAAAAAACCCCGGAGGGTTAGCCACCCAGGATAGCCCAAGAAAGTTAGTGATCACGAGAACTGACTTTTTTATTTCCATTGTGGTCCTCAATCTGTCCCCCAGGATGCGACTCACAACCAAGTCGACTAACATCCAGGTACCTATCTGCTGCTCGGTGAATCAGGACAACAGGTGCAAGAACGCGTCGAAATGTTCTACCCCGCCAGAATCGAACCCGGCCCTCCGTTGCAAAAGCGAGAGCTTTGCCGGCCTGCCCAGTAGTCACCCACTAAACATTGTCCCCCGTGCGGGGACGGTGATCGAACCCCGTCTCAAATCCGCGTGACAGCAGGGATACGGCCCTCTTAGTTATTCTGAACCAGACACCTGCAGACTTTAAAGCCTAGAGCTGCATTAAAATCTATACTTTCGATAGTGGTTACCACAGGTCTAATGCTAAGTCTGTCTCCTGACATTTGTACGATACCGTCTCGCCTGTCATTGTACCATACCATCACCTGTCATTGTACCATACCCTACCTGTCATTGTACAAGCCTCACCTTGCGTTGTACCATGCCTTACCTTAGCGTGTACATGCCTCACCTCTTATATATGCCTCACCTTGCGATGTACCATGTCCTCCACCTTGCGTTGTACCAATGCCTCACCATTGCGTTGTACATGTGCCTCACCTTGCGTTGTACCATGACTCACTTGCCTCACCTTGCGTTGTACCATGCTCACCTTGCGTTGTACCATGCCCACAAGTCCATCGTATGTTCCGTTTGGCATTGCTACTTAACCCCCCTTTTCCGTCGTAAGACCACTACCGATCTTGTACTGAACGAGATATGAGTAGCCTGTAAGAGGGAAGGATAGTACCTGAAGGAAGCAGTAAGGTCCTAAAGCACCATGTAGGAGGGCAGAAGTTACCATTAGAATGATATTCTTCTGTTTGGTAAACCTTAAGTATTCGAATATACTGGCTTTAATCATAATAATATAATAATAATAATAATAATAATAATGATAAGATCACAAAGGCTTAGTCATTTTTTTTTTATATTTCAGTTTTATTATCATCAAGTTATTAAACTTTAATTTCTATCCATATTTTTAATTCGTTATTTTATTCTTAATCCTGAAGTTCATATAATTCTTTTTTGTTGTTTTGAAATCGAAATGTTTTAATTCATCCTTTCTTTCTAAAATTCTTATGTTTTTAAAGCCCCAAACTGTGGGGCGCAACGTTGTCCACTTGGAAAAATTAAAGGGGTAAAAAAAAAAACCACTGCACAATGAAGTCTTTATTAACGTTATTCTTCTTCTATTCTTCTTCTGCGGCTAACGATATCAATAAGATTAACGTAACCTTACGACCTAACCTAACCTAACCTAACTTAACCTAACCTAACTACCCAAAACAAACCTAACCTTAACCTACCTCACTTAACCTAAATCCACACTTAACCTAACCTACCTTACCCAAAACAAACTTAACAATCCAAACCAAACCTAACCTATTGGGGCGCTGGTATTCTTGCATTAAAGAGAACGTGTACGAACGATTAGAGAGGCAGTACCTTTGAGGTTCTGACGCCTTGAACCTCTGGACAGAACTTACGTGAAGTTGACCTCTATAGCCATCTCCGGAGCATTCTCCATGCATGAATCTTCCCTTGGCCTCCGTGATCTCCCTGCCCACCATCGTCAGTGTAATGAATGGTGGACGCTGTGACGAAGGAAGCACTGTACGTGTCAACAGTCTGGTAAAAACAGTAAGATAGTCTATCAGAACAGTGAAGATAATCTGGTAAGTAACAGTGAAGAGAGTCTGGTAAGAATAGTGAAGATAGACTGGTGAGAACAGTGAAGATAGTCTGGTGAGAACAGGAAGATAGTCTGGTGAGAACAGTGAAATAATCTGGGTGAGAAGGAGTGAAGATAGTCTGGTGAGAACAGTGAAAAAAACGGTGAGAACAGTGAAGATAATCTGGAGAACAACCTTGTAAAGGCTGTAAATTATGTTGATTAAGTAATGTTATTATTATTATTGTTGTTGTTGTTATGAGAGGCTGATAGACAGAACGATGGAGTGGCCCTGAGAGAGAGAATAAAGGAAGACCGTCAAAACTCACTTCTATGGTGGCCACCACCTATGTCGCCGTCAGGGAAGGCTCGACCACTGCCAGCAGACGTGCGTATGACTGACGTCCAGCAAGGAAGCCACCCTCCTTTCACTCCATCAAGGACCAACGGCTTCACCTCCAGCTTTCTGCAAGGATTCCATACTTTTCTCTAGATCCTGCAAGGAACCCACACTTTTCTGCACAGTCAGCGAGTGTCTTCGGGTACTGTGTACCTGCCGGCCAACAAGCACTTCCACCGGAACTGCCAGAGCAAGACGGAAGAGAGGAGAGAAAGCGTTGACATTGAGAGACATTGAACTATTTGATGCTAGCTCATATTTGATGCTAGCACATATTTGATGCTAGCCACATTTAATCCTTCAAAGGATCGTGATCAACTTCCATCATTCCCCTCCCCAAAGTGGCACCGCCTTTTCATCAGTGATCAAATC
The DNA here is from genome assembly GCF_026875155.1 of Cherax quadricarinatus. Classification (NCBI taxonomy): domain Eukaryota; kingdom Metazoa; phylum Arthropoda; class Malacostraca; order Decapoda; family Parastacidae; genus Cherax; species Cherax quadricarinatus. The sequence goes on from NC_069431.1 coordinate 170,069, forward strand.
TGATTCGTCCTGTGCCAATCAGGAGCTGCGAAATGCTGCAGCAGGTATACACTTGATTGTTACGTTTGAATGTATAATGTTCGCCAAGACCGGGGTCCTGGCACAGTCTGCTCAAAGCACGTTTGGACAGTTCATCTGGACACTTGAGTGTCACAGTACCGTGGGTGCAATAACTCCCAGAAATCATGCAATGGTACAAACGGGGCGAAACATCGTCTAGAGATTCTTCTCTTCATCTTCTGAATTTGTTTGCTTTTTAAAGAATGTTTTGATGTAGATGGAAGTAGAAACTACTTACAACTACTACTACTACTACTAATAATAATAATTATAAATAATAATAATAAGAATAATTATAAAAATATAATCTCATAATAATACTACTTTACTGTAATAATATAATAATAATAATAATAATATTAATAAGTATTGTGCACTGGGGAATCCTATCAACACAAGTAGACGGTACAGTGTCCGGGGAAATAGGAAGCAATAGATTTGATCCAAGGAAGAGGAGGCCGGGCGGGGGGGGCCCCCAAAAAAAAAAAAAAAAAATAAAAGCTATTTGTTTTATTCCCCCCCGGGACTCCTAAGATCAAGAACACTTTCAACCCACCCTGAGGGTAACTGATACTACTCACTTGAGGCATGACGTACTGGATGTCACCGTGAATCCGAAGGGTTATTTGTTAGTGCCTTCTAGTTTGCCTTTAATTAGTGTAAACTGGAAGGCGGTGTCCTTGTGCGGGTTTTTCATAGGCTCGATCTCCGGTCCGCCGGAAGAGATGAGACTGGCATGCTACTCTCGAAGTGAGGTTTTCCCCAGAATAAGAAAAGGTGGCAAGTCGAAGTCTCTAGCTGACTTCGATGACTCACCCTGAGTTTCTTGGGAGGGAAGCCACGGTGAGGGCAGGTCTTTGGACCACGCGGCTTCCAGGGAGACGTCGCTCTGGATTGCTCACCACCCCTGTGTGAAGGAGAGGAGGTTAATCTGGGATTGCTCACACATTGAGTGTCCGAGGGTTCAATCTGTCCGGTGCGGGTGAAAACATTGGGGCGTGTTTTCTTAAGACACGCTGCTGCCCCTATTACGCAAGCAGCAATGGGTACCTGGGATAGTCGACTGGCGTGTGTCGCATCCTGTAGACAAAATTAACCTAAGTTGCGGGAAATGCTCTGCGTAACCAGGGGCTGTCAATATAGTTGGCACTGACAGCAGGAATATCAGGGCAGATACCCTTGGGGTTGTCAAGGGTACTGACAAACATATCTAGTACAGGAGTTATCAAGGTTGCCTGCTGGGGAATAAAAGCACACTATGGGAGCTTGTAAAAACGTTCATTAAAGAAACGTTTAGTTACAACACTATCCTTTAACAATTTGTGTGGAGTACTTCGTAAACTAGGATATGAATTGATGAGAGAGAGGGTGAGACAGGATCGTGAAGTGAGAACCCATTCAGGTGAGGAGAGTGATGTGTGCTGTGGAGCGTGTGAGCCACGACTCACTTACAGCTGGTAACTTCCGCTGGTTCTGGCCGATGGTACTAAGGTATGAATGTCTCGCAGAGTTCCAGAACAAATTTTCCGTCCTGTTCGGATAAAACCATTTCCGACCTAGACCAATCTATGTGGTCTGGACGCCGTGGCACTACTACGAGTACCACTGTAAAGAATTAAAATATAGGACTTTACGTTGATGTGGTGTAACATGGCACATCGTGTCCCCTTTAATTATCCATCTTACAAGGATACCGGGGCTTACTGCTCTTCCTTATAAGAACATAAGAAAGAGGAACACTGCAGCACGCCTGCTGGCCAATACTAAAAGGTCCTTTACAATCCAAAGAGGAAGTACTTCCAGTTTCTGAGAATCTCATTAAAGTCTTCAGTGTTATTAGAAGCCTAATGAGGAGCTTTATTTGTCTGTATACCTGAGTAAACCTGGAGAGGATTTCCGGGGCCAACGCCCCCATTGCCCCGGTCTGAGACCTAGGCCTTATCTTCACTGACATGTAACGACAGATCCCTACTTTTTCTTGTTACGTATATATTATAAAACCACTACGAGGGCTGTGTAGAGAAATGCTTGAAGTCTCTTTTCCGCTGATCATCAACCTTTCTTAGACCTAATAATGGCCATGTTAGTGGCAGAGGTCCGACACTGGCGGGGATGGAACTGTCTTTCCTAAGTAATTTAGAAGAGTTCTTACATAGATCCAAGTAGAGGAGATAAGGATTAGTATACTGTTGAGTCACGATATCGTAATGACACGATTTGTAAACAAACCACGAACAGGGTGGGGTGTTTGAACTCATGGTGATGGAGTCGTGAAACTCCAGGGCCAGTGCATAATGTTTTTGCGACTTAATCACCTTGGGTTCGAACCCATCCCGTTCCGTGGTTTAACTGAAATGTTAAAATATTCTCTTCTTCTTTTTGTGACTATCCTGACTCCAGAACAATATCCCAAGATTTCTATACATTATGAGGTGTCTTATCTCTCTCTGCCAAAAGAATACACACACACACACGCTTTCCAGCAGCGTAAATATTTACTGGCTCATCTGACGATGATACTGACCTTTTAACTTGAGTCGCGGCCCATGTTGCAGTGATATATCAAAAATAACAACAACTCTGCTGAATGTTGCTAGTGAAAATAAGGTGGTTGAAGGAAAACGCTGAAGATTAATTATCCAGTATAATCCAAGAATAATCTAGTAGTCTGGCTAATTTCCTTTTGTGCTCCCTGAGGAGGCCCTCCCCCGGGATCCACCCACGACCATCCCAATAACACCCAGGTAACTCTTTACGTCTCTGTTAATAAATGTTGTATGAATACGATAGGTCGTATTGAAGACAAAGTTTAACAAGAACACAGATATAATATTGCAGCGCTGTTGGACGACTTGGGACTTGTTCCTTGGGAACTTACACGTGAAAGTTCAATCACCGTAAACAACCTTGAGTAGCCTTGAGAAACGGTGGATTTGGAAGGATTTTTTTTTTTTTTTTTGCCTAATTTAAGGGCCAGTAGACAGTCTGCAGTGTCCTCACCTCTTATCTGTTATGTTTTATGTCTCTCAGTAACCAGGGCATTTAGTAAGGAGTCGCTGCTACCAACGACTACTACTCGCGCTGCTGCTGCTGGCTGCTGGCTGCGGCTGCGGCCCCCCCCCTGCTGCTGCTGCTGCTGCTGGCGCGGCAGGCTGCTGCAGCTGATGCTGCGCTGCTGCTGCTGTGCTGCTGCAGCTGCTGCTCTCGCTGCAGCTAACAAAACAAGCAACTGCTACTAAACTGTTAGGTAAGACACATATGCAAGCCGTTAGGGGTATCTTTATGTTCGTGAAACGGTTGGGGTCGCGCGGTAACACATTCGGGGTCCGGTATAGCTATGGCAGGTCGTGAGAGTTACTCGCTAAAATGTCTGTATTTAGACTTGAGCTAGGTCAACGCGAAATTGGGCGAACTTTGTTCTAATAACACAACATGGTAATCACACAATGGAAGGATCACGCACACGACAACTCGTCTGAGATTTTATAGTGGGGGGGGGTGGGGGGGGGGGGGGGGGGGGCGAGGGGGGGGGGGGGGGTGTGGGGGGTGTGTCCGTCCATCTGGAGAAGACATTGTTATTCGACACTAGTATTGAAACAATATGGAGATGAATGACAGGATGGGCCTTATATAGCGCCAAGAGGTAGACGTAGGCCACTAGAAGAGTGTAAGAACTCAGATGTTGAGAGGTTCAGTCCCTCTCAATCCAGCCCCCCCCCCCGGCTCTCAACTATGGAGGTTGTCGAATGTTGATTGCAGGTCTGTACAAAGATACCCTGTGTTGCAGTGTCTACAGATTGAACATTAAAATGGTATAAAATACCCGACAGTTGTTAGGTAAGACACATATGCAACAGTTAGGTATCTTTATTTTCGAAACGTTTCGCCTACACAGTGGCTTCTTACAGTCGAGTACAGAAAATTATAGAAGCCGAAGATACTTGAAGACTTCAAGTATCTTTTGCATCTATCAACCAGAATTGAGCTGCATAATCTAGGTGAGGCCTACTAATGAAGTATAAAAACGCAGTATGGACCATCCTCGACTTCTTTTTGCTTACACTTCTTGATATAAATCCAACCCAGTAATCTATTTGCCGTATTAGCGTAACGCTTAGGCATTGCTTGTCTTGGTTTAAGGTTGCGCGTCACCATAACCCCCAAGTCCTTTTCGCCAATCTGTATGGTTAAAGGTTCCTCTACATTATTTAACTTATAAGTGCAGGGTTATGGACACTCCCGACTCCAGAAACTTGCATTTATCTACATTGAACGCATCTGCCACTTTTCTGACCAAGAGTAGAGTTTGTCTAAATCCTCCTGAAGTTCCCTACATCTACGTTTGAATCAATTATCCTACCTATGCTTTGTGTCATCGGCGAATTTCTCATATCACTAGTAATTCCTTCTCAAGATCATTGATATATAATATAAACAACAACGGTCCCCAAGACTGATCCCCGTGAACGCCATTTGTTACTGATCCTCACTCGGATTTAACCCCATTTATGGACGCTCTCTGGCTTCCTGTCTGGAGCCCTTGATTCGATCCACGAGAGCACTTTTCCCCCAATGGCCATGAGCTGCTACTTTCTTCAACAGTCTTTGTGCAGACAACTGTCCAACACCTACAGTCAGAATGCCCTTACTAAAATTTAAGTAAATCCATAAAATCAAATTTCTTTATCGTGGTCAACAGCCTCAAAAGCTTATGGAAGAAAGTTAATAAATTAGTTAGAAAAGACCGGCCTCTTGTGAATCCCTTAAAGGCTGAGTATCATTAATCACGCTATGCTTATCGAGATGGCTCTTATAATCTCATGCTATAATTGACGAGTAGTATTTGCCACATTGAGGTCTGGCTATTGGGCGGTAATTGACGGTACCGACTTGTCCCCTGTTTAAAAATAGAATTAACATTAACCTGCTTCCACATGATCAGACACTACACCTGTTTGAAGAGACCAACTGTTAAAAATATTAGTTTAATGGTTCACAGACTTCCATTTTGCATTCCTTTAGAACCATTGAAAAAACCTCATCAGGGACCCGGTGACTTATTTTGCTTCAGTCTGACTATCTGCTTCACAACATTTCACTAGTGAGACTGAGATGTTACATAATTTAATCTTCTTCGTTGACCACTATAAAAATTAATTACCGGAATATTATTAGTGTCTACCTGTGTAAAAACCGAGAGAAAATAATCATTTAAAATCAAGTACCTTTCATTCTCTTAGTCAGTAAGGTGTCCCATATTATTTTAAGGGGACCCCTATCTTATCTCTGACTTTTGTTCTATATACCTGGAAAAAACTTTTTGGGTAGTTTTTAGAATCCCTAGCAACTTTAATTTCATATTCCCTTTTTAGCTTTTCTTATCCCCTTTTTAATGTCCCCTTTATGTAGCAATATACTTGATTCATAGAGATGACCCTCGCCTCTTTGATACGCCTATATAAATTTCCTTTCTTATGCCCTAGTAGATATTTCAGCCTATTAAAAAATTTTTTTTTTTATCACCCCCAATCCCCCCCCCAAAAATTTTTTTTTGTTTTTTTTTTTTTTTTTTTTTTTTTATTGTTTTATATTTTTTTTTTTTTTTTTTATTTTTTTATTTGGTGTCATTTCTATTTGATCTATTTTCCTTTATAAGGGATAAACGTCTTTGAGCAGCATGTATTGTGTTCAGAAAACTGTCATAATATGATAGCTCACTTCGTTTCCCCAGTCAACAGATGATAAGTGTTCTCTAAGCCCATCGAAATCTGCAAGCGAAAATCTGGGACTGTTTACAGAGTTATCCATACTATCATACTTCCAATCAATTCTAAATGTAATTGTATTTGTGGTCGCTAGCACCCAGTTCCTCTGAAACTTCTAAATTATTAACAAGGGATTCATAGATTGCCAGAACAAGTCAAGCAGTTAGTACCCCTTGTAGGTTCTGTCACAAACTGCTTCAAAAACATTCCTGAACTACTTCTAATAATATGATTTCTAAATTCCCCGTCAAGAAATTCCAATCAATATGAATAAAGTTATAGTCTCCTAGAATTTACGACATTAACTGCCTTGTGGCCCTAACAGTTTTCCTTCCAAAGTAGTCTCCTCCTGGTCCTATCTAAATTTGGGGGACGGTATATCACACTAAAATTAATTTTTCCACATGCCCTCTGAAAATTCTATCCAAACAGGCCTCCTGTATGGTGTTACTTCACTTAATACCCGTTTTTTATGCAACAGGTTCAAGCGATCTCGGACATAACAATGCCACCCCACCCCCATTCCCGATAACTTCCTATCTACTTGGAACAATTTAAAACCCTGAATGTACATTCTGCAGCATGTCCCGACTTTTTGAATTAAACCACGTCTCGGTAATGGCAAATACATCTATTTACCTAGTGAGTAACATGGACTAGTAAACTAGTCTCAACACGTCCATCTTATCCTAGCACTGCGACTATTTGTGTAAATAAATACTAAAAGACCCCCTCTCTCTTTTTCCTTCCTGCTCCTTTCTGTATTCCCACTAAACCTATTACTGTCCTTGTCAATTCGTGCCACTGCTTTCCCAATATGCCACCTCATTATGCCTACTACTAGTTCCTCCTATTACTCATTATTACTACACTGAGACTTCACAGTTTTCCGCAAAAACGCCATACCAATCTAACTATTCCTAGTTTAAAGACCTAACAGCTGCCCCTCCACTGCGTTGCCAGTCTCCCACCCCACACCTAGATAAGTGAACGCCCCATCCCTGGCTTACATGTTTCTTTCTGCCATAGAAGAGGTCTCCAAGTTGTCAATGAATGTTACCGCATTTTCCTTATCGTATTTGTCCAGCCCAGCAATTATGTCACAATTTGCTCTGGACAACCATTCATTTCCAACTCCTCTCCTTGGCAAAATGCCACATATGAACAGGTTTCCCAACCCCCCCTTCTCCTAATTATCTCCTATTGCTGACCTATACCTCTAATCAGGTCCTCAAAAACCCCTTTCCCCCTCCCCCCAAAAACCCGTTTTCCTCCCCCCCCCCCCCCCCCCTGCCAACATCGTTGCCTCCAGCACTGAGACAGATAATAGGATTGCTCCCATTACCTCTCATGATGTCGTGCGTTTTATGTAAATAAAACTCACATTGCGCCTTACGGCATTGTTTTAAAGACGTTTCATCTCTGGCAGACGAAATGTCTTCAAGACAAAAATGCCATAACCCTCGTTAAGTGTTTTATATCTGAACATACTGTGCATTACCAAGGTATTTAATACTTGCTCTCCTCTCGTATATACGGTACTGACTACCTTACCTTCGTGTGTTAGTGTGACTAGTTAATGGATATTTGTGTACTTTATTCTGGGTAGCATTGAAAATTGGGTTGGTCACATGTTTGTTAGTGGGATGAATTGTAAAGGACCTGCCTAGTATGGGCCAACAGGCCTGCTGCAGTGTTCCTCCTTTCTTATGTTCTTATGTTCTTATGTATTTACCCACCATTTTGCTTCACTTACGAGGAAGTGTGTTGACAGTAGCCACAGGTGCTGCAACCTTGAAGACAACTGCCAGGAAGAGAGGAAGGAGGTGGGGGGTCAGTCTTCCCTCCATGTTAGAGGCAAAAAATGAACTTCCTCGATGATAAGAAGCCTTGTATAGTTTTTTACAGAGGGGGAAGAGCTAGGTGGTGATGGGCCCCCCCCCCCCTTTTTTTTTTTTTTTTTTTTTGATCGCCAGGGAGAAAAAAAAAACCTCTTTGACTTGATGTTTTCTGTCTTAGTAGACCGGACGTGTGTTGAGCCATAGGGGGGGGAATAGGAGGGGGGTGGGGTGGGGGGGGGAAGGTGTTTTTCTTTGCAGGATCTGCCACACGACAACACTGCTTGTCTGTCACTGACACCTGTTGACAGCTACGAGCCTGCCACGCAAGCGTTCAACCGTAATGCACCGGTGCGTAAGAGGACCTTTTTATTCGCAGCCCACGCGCAATAGTGGCTTGAAGGTGCCTGCACTGCAGGCAAGTTGAATTTCAGACCTATAAATAAAAAAATAAAGCATTTATTACACTATAGAGGTAAAGCGAAAAAAATATTCATCACTTTCCTTTGCGTTTGTAAGATGCCAAACGAATGACTTGCGTCCCACAGCACAAGGCACTGAGGAAACACCATACTTGGGCACATCTGAAGCAGGGTCAATGGCGACACGGGCATCAATAATAGCTTCAATGAACTTGAAAAATCTTGAATAAGACCATAATGAACACTGCAGAAAGGCCTTACTGTCCCTTACAAGGCAGGTTTCAGTTAATGTTGTCATTCTGCCATACTGCGCCTCAGACATACTCAACACACACGTTATCTTTGAGTAGACATATGTGAAACAGGTTGAGAATCTTTATTGCTGAAATGCTCGTGCTATACACCTTGGGGAACGTCCGCAATTAATCTTGAGGAAATTACCTTTTGAGGAGGTTAGTCGCTCAGCCTGGAGAAGATTTCAACTTCTTAACCTTAGAGAAGCATGTGTCTAGTATGGGGCAGTAGACCTGCTGTAGTGCTCCTCCCTTCTTATACTCTTATGGAACAATGTCGATATTGTTTACCATTTTCGTAATTACATCTGGGTATCTTTATTACGGTGACGTCTCACCCACCAGTGACTTTTACTTCAATTCAGAGAGTTCTTTGCTGGAGACAGAGGAAGATGTAGTCAGTCCCTCAGTGACTTTCTGATCGCAGGTTCTATCCCCACCGGTGGTATGCTTTGTTTGCAATCGTGTCATTATGATTTCGTGAGTCAGTCCCTCAGCCTTGAAGGAAGTTGAAAAGAAATAATATGAGGGACTGACTACCATAAATCTACATCTCGAAGGGTGATGGACTACTTACATCGTTATCATATCTCTACTACTTCTGCTGCCTCTGTACTCGACTGAAAAAGCCTACTGCGCAGGCGAAGCGTTTCGAAAAATAAAGAAACCCAACTGTTGCAAAAGTACCTTATCCCACACCTGCAGACAGGTTAAATGTACACGTGTACCTTTCCCCACACCTGGAGACAGGTTAAATTACACGTGTAATTTCCCCACACCTGAGACAGGTTAAATGTACACGTGTACCTTTGCCCGACACCTTGGGAGACAGGTGAAAATTATCTCGTGTACCTTTTCCCACACCTGGAGACAGGTTAGAAATGTACACGATGTACCTTTTCCCACACCCTGGCAGTACAGGTTAAATGTACACTGTGCTTTCCCACACACCTGGAGACAGTTAATATACACGTAGTACCTTTTCCCAAACTTTGGAGTCAGGTTTGAAGCGTAACAAATCAGGAGAACAGCGTCTCACTATCAAATTAAGAGAAACAAATTGAAGTGCATCTCGTGGCCGCCATCCAGATTAGAAAACTATCTGTATGCAGAAAACACTTATTATTTGAACATTTTAACTCGGCGACTGGTCCAGATTAAAGAGGAATAACAATAACGTTTCAATAAATAGTGGCGCTTGTTTTACGTTGTTGGGTGGCCTTGATGCTGTGTGGTGCCCTCCAATGTCTCCAACAGTCACCACCAGAGACTTCAGCAGAGCCTTCTCCCGTGCCCTGCACCCCAGCAGCAACTCACAGCACGGAAGTCTCTCGGTCAGAGCTCTGCTCCCAGGCCAGAGCTATCTGCACGAATCCTCCCTCTCAGCAGTGGTTCCTTTGGCCCTTTATTGTCCCGAGAATCACCCCCGACAATGAGATGTGACACACGTGGTGTTGATCTACGGCCGAGGTCTGACGCCGTCCAGAACAAACGACCTCAGTCTTAAGCCGAAAAGGCGTGGCTGTCAGACGTTTGCCAAGGCAAGGTGTGACCATATAATTGGTTAAATTAGGTTCCTCCCCAAGACCTCACAAAGCCCAGCGAACTACTCACATCTAGCACGACACAATAAAGGTTCATAAAACTGACAAGATGATAAAATAGACAACCTGTACAACACTTGGGTATCTGTATTGTGGGAAATGTTTTTCGAACACACAGTGGCTTCATCAGTCCAATACAAAGAATGGGTGAAGATCAGAAGGTAGTTTGAGGTAATCAAGTCCTTAACCTGGAGTCGACGTAATCAGTCTATCAATCTTTTGAAGACTGATAAATTTAGCCCTCAACGGTGGACTTATATAAAAGCTCACTGTATGGGAAATACGTATGAAAAAAAACAAAAAAAAAAATAAAATTACTGAAGGGGAAAACAAATTATTATACATTTGTGTTATCTCTTTAATTATCATGACTCGTACAACCATTCGACACTCATGACACAAATTCACACAAGGAGAGAGAAAGCTTATAACGTCTACTTAAGCTCCTCTCCTCCCCATGTGTGAGTTATTTGTATATTGGGGGTTTCAAAGTCACGGTATTGTGCCTCTTTTTTCTTTGATCTCATTCGTTTCCATCTAATTTCTACCTTTAAAGCTAATAATTAAGTATATGGGATCGGAAAATGCTTTTTGTTAAGTAGTGCAAAAACGCGGTTTCATCTCTTGGTTATAGTTTAATGAGGACTAGAAGGTGCAACTCAACACGAACATACCTGGAACAGGAGGTACTAAAAGAAAGCCTATTGCCCAGAATCAAAGGTCAAACTCACCACCCAAAAGCTTACTAAAATCCAAATAAACAATATCAAATTCTTTATCTGCAAGAGCTTCAAAAGCTTTATCTGAAGAACGTTAGTAAATTATTGAGGGCAGGAACGGCCCCTCGATAGTCCTATCATGAATACCAGCAACTCCATCCATACCGGACCCTGGAGGCTTGCCAAAGAATTGGATTCAGTATCCTACTTGTGCAGAAGATTCACACTTCCATTAACATTAATGACGGCTTATCATGAGGAGTAAAAAAAAATGGAAAAAAGAAAAAAAGGGAAAACAAAAAAAATTTAAAAGAATCCGTAAACAAGTTACTTACAAGTCGCTGGGTATTGTGGAATGTTTGTAACTGACCTGAGGGAACTAATCAACGTTTTCTTAATTGGTGCGTGATTACCCTCAAGCGATGAATAAGACATGTCACCTTTGTATTCGACTGAATAAACCTACTGATTAGACGACACCTTTCGGCATAGAGTATCCAAGAGTTGGACATACTCTTATTTCAACAACAGACTCAACCAACCCTCCAGAAAGAGGTAACAAACTTCCAAAACATGCAGGATTTTTCATTATCCCCACCACCTAGGAAGGGGGGAGATTTGTATTTGGGGGAAGCTACAGCTATGGACTCACTCTGCATTACGAGGCACTAGATGGCACACACCCTCACGTATTATTTGGATCGGGTCGGGGCCCGTTTCATGAGTGCGGGTACAGCACAGCAGCTTTCCTTCTCCTACGTTAGCCACATCCACTGGCACGACCCACCCAGCAGAATACTACCCACGAGTCCCAATTCCAACAACCTTTCCACCGAAGGACAGAAACAAATAGAAATAACTTTATAATTCATTGGAAAATGTTAAACCCTGAGGGTATAACAGTCTCTGGGAGAAACAGAGAAGCACTGAGAAGGAACTACTGGCTCATGCAAGGCAGATTGAGACAACACGTATTGTTATGCAACATAGGAAAAACTTTTTGGGGAAAAACATTTCGCCGCATAGTGCTTTTCATCCATTCGGTCCAATACAAAGTAGAAGGGTGTGAAGGAGAGAGGAGTTTGAGGTAATCAGTCCTCAGTCCAGGAACCGATGTGTTCCAGTTCATCAATCTTTGTAGAAAATACAGCACATGGTCGGAGATGTGACTTATTACTGTACTCGGGAGAGTCATAGCAGGAGGCGGGATCACAGAGGAACATCCACTATGAAGTAAGTCCTTCGCAAAGGTTGGACAAGAGTAGAAGAATTCCCTTGTAATCAAGATCCCAAGATGTTAACAGTGTCTGACAGATTTGATGAATGGTTTTGAAAAACCAACAATTGAAGATTGAGACACATATGCAATGTATGGAATCTAACACCTGTCTGCTGTGTATGGACTAATGAAGCCACTGTGGAGAAAAACGTTGCTTCAGTAAAGATCGTATATGTTGCATAAGTGTCTCAATCTAACCTGTCTTTTACAAACCATTTAAATCACATTCTAGGCAGGTCTAACTCGAACCCAACCATTCGCGCTGATAAATTTGGCCCCATTGTATATTAAAGCTACTCACGAATATTAGTTTCAGTAATGTTGCACAGGCAGGTTAATTGCTAACATAAACATAAGTTAGACACGTTTGCAACATTATTATAAGTGTTTCAACAAAACCACTAAACAGAAATGAAAAATTGTGAGTTTCGGGGTCGCCTTATAAACCATCATCCTGTCCGGGAGAGACCGAAATGTGATGTTATTTTCCATTACAATTACATTATTTGTTATGGCACTTTCAGTGTCTGATTGTGTGACCATCTTTTTTTTTTTTTTTCGTCAAATTATATTATGTTTAAATTAATCAGGTTCCTGCAAGTGTAATATAACGAAAAAACAACGAAAAAAGTGTAAGAAAACGGGAGAAAGGAGGCGTCAAAAGAAGGCAGGTTTAATGAACTATAGATAGAAGCATAGCTGCGACCGAGAGGAAAAGAAGACAGGGGCCATAAAGAAGAGAAAACACTAAAATAAACATCATAGAACAACGGAGGAAAGGAAATAGTCTTCAGAAACAAGAAGAGCAAGAAGATGAAGCAGAAAGAGATGAATGCCGAGAGAGGAAAGCACCTTCCACGATATCTATACATTTAAATGAAAGACTCAAATCCACACGTCTACTCAATGAAAGGTGTGGTGAAGACTCCCGTCAGGTCAGTCCAAAATTTACCTGCCAGGAGAAGGGCTTCCAGGAAGGCGAGGAAGTTGTTCGCGTTCCTTGGAAGAAGGCAGAAAATGGGTGGAAGGGCTCCTCGTAGAACTCGTGAGTGAAGTCTATCACAGTCCTCCCCCTGGCCTGGGATGATGTGAAGCCATTGACGGCGAAGTCCACCATCTGAAACACAGCAGCAAATAAAAACGTGAGACCAAGCCTCAAAATAATCGACAAACTGAGCCAGTAGACCCTACGTCTCTAGGGACTGCTGGCAATGAGACCACATGTTGCAACACTGGAGTGCCTTATTGTAGAAAACGTTTTGTTTCCAAGTTCATGTAAAGAATAAGAGTTAGGAAAGCTTAGTAGACCAATGGGCGCAAGCAAAATTTTAATGAGACGTTTATTACCTCAATATTACTCTTTCAGGAGCTTTGTCAAGCCTGGTATAAACAGCATAGAGACACAGAAAGTACATAAAGGGGAATGAAGATGCAGGAAACGGAACGTAATAAGAATAGCAACAGAGTAATAATAGTAAGTAGTAGTAATGGTGGTGGATGGCGGAGTAAAGCTATTACTAGAAGTAATGTTAGAATTAGCAAAGTCAACACCTAGTGCTCCTTACCAGGTATCCCATCAGAATTTGACCAGATCAAGATGAATCTTAAACTCGTAAAATCACGGGCTTTGCAACAAACATCCGACAGGAGAACTGAGGTGAGGTATATATTGGGGAAAGCATACAGCCACAGAACCTAGAGACAACGTCCTGAATGAACGCATCTAGGGGTTAAAAGCGAACGGCCTGATAATTTCAAGTATATAACACTGGAAAACGCCTTCCGTCACTTAATGAAACGAAATGAACGATAAGATGATTTCGTTAGGATTTTTAAAAAAACCCCGGAGGGTTAGCCACCCAGGATAGCCCAAGAAAGTTAGTGATCACGAGAACTGACTTTTTTATTTCCATTGTGGTCCTCAATCTGTCCCCCAGGATGCGACTCACAACCAAGTCGACTAACATCCAGGTACCTATCTGCTGCTCGGTGAATCAGGACAACAGGTGCAAGAACGCGTCGAAATGTTCTACCCCGCCAGAATCGAACCCGGCCCTCCGTTGCAAAAGCGAGAGCTTTGCCGGCCTGCCCAGTAGTCACCCACTAAACATTGTCCCCCGTGCGGGGACGGTGATCGAACCCCGTCTCAAATCCGCGTGACAGCAGGGATACGGCCCTCTTAGTTATTCTGAACCAGACACCTGCAGACTTTAAAGCCTAGAGCTGCATTAAAATCTATACTTTCGATAGTGGTTACCACAGGTCTAATGCTAAGTCTGTCTCCTGACATTTGTACGATACCGTCTCGCCTGTCATTGTACCATACCATCACCTGTCATTGTACCATACCCTACCTGTCATTGTACAAGCCTCACCTTGCGTTGTACCATGCCTTACCTTAGCGTGTACATGCCTCACCTCTTATATATGCCTCACCTTGCGATGTACCATGTCCTCCACCTTGCGTTGTACCAATGCCTCACCATTGCGTTGTACATGTGCCTCACCTTGCGTTGTACCATGACTCACTTGCCTCACCTTGCGTTGTACCATGCTCACCTTGCGTTGTACCATGCCCACAAGTCCATCGTATGTTCCGTTTGGCATTGCTACTTAACCCCCCTTTTCCGTCGTAAGACCACTACCGATCTTGTACTGAACGAGATATGAGTAGCCTGTAAGAGGGAAGGATAGTACCTGAAGGAAGCAGTAAGGTCCTAAAGCACCATGTAGGAGGGCAGAAGTTACCATTAGAATGATATTCTTCTGTTTGGTAAACCTTAAGTATTCGAATATACTGGCTTTAATCATAATAATATAATAATAATAATAATAATAATAATGATAAGATCACAAAGGCTTAGTCATTTTTTTTTTATATTTCAGTTTTATTATCATCAAGTTATTAAACTTTAATTTCTATCCATATTTTTAATTCGTTATTTTATTCTTAATCCTGAAGTTCATATAATTCTTTTTTGTTGTTTTGAAATCGAAATGTTTTAATTCATCCTTTCTTTCTAAAATTCTTATGTTTTTAAAGCCCCAAACTGTGGGGCGCAACGTTGTCCACTTGGAAAAATTAAAGGGGTAAAAAAAAAAACCACTGCACAATGAAGTCTTTATTAACGTTATTCTTCTTCTATTCTTCTTCTGCGGCTAACGATATCAATAAGATTAACGTAACCTTACGACCTAACCTAACCTAACCTAACTTAACCTAACCTAACTACCCAAAACAAACCTAACCTTAACCTACCTCACTTAACCTAAATCCACACTTAACCTAACCTACCTTACCCAAAACAAACTTAACAATCCAAACCAAACCTAACCTATTGGGGCGCTGGTATTCTTGCATTAAAGAGAACGTGTACGAACGATTAGAGAGGCAGTACCTTTGAGGTTCTGACGCCTTGAACCTCTGGACAGAACTTACGTGAAGTTGACCTCTATAGCCATCTCCGGAGCATTCTCCATGCATGAATCTTCCCTTGGCCTCCGTGATCTCCCTGCCCACCATCGTCAGTGTAATGAATGGTGGACGCTGTGACGAAGGAAGCACTGTACGTGTCAACAGTCTGGTAAAAACAGTAAGATAGTCTATCAGAACAGTGAAGATAATCTGGTAAGTAACAGTGAAGAGAGTCTGGTAAGAATAGTGAAGATAGACTGGTGAGAACAGTGAAGATAGTCTGGTGAGAACAGGAAGATAGTCTGGTGAGAACAGTGAAATAATCTGGGTGAGAAGGAGTGAAGATAGTCTGGTGAGAACAGTGAAAAAAACGGTGAGAACAGTGAAGATAATCTGGAGAACAACCTTGTAAAGGCTGTAAATTATGTTGATTAAGTAATGTTATTATTATTATTGTTGTTGTTGTTATGAGAGGCTGATAGACAGAACGATGGAGTGGCCCTGAGAGAGAGAATAAAGGAAGACCGTCAAAACTCACTTCTATGGTGGCCACCACCTATGTCGCCGTCAGGGAAGGCTCGACCACTGCCAGCAGACGTGCGTATGACTGACGTCCAGCAAGGAAGCCACCCTCCTTTCACTCCATCAAGGACCAACGGCTTCACCTCCAGCTTTCTGCAAGGATTCCATACTTTTCTCTAGATCCTGCAAGGAACCCACACTTTTCTGCACAGTCAGCGAGTGTCTTCGGGTACTGTGTACCTGCCGGCCAACAAGCACTTCCACCGGAACTGCCAGAGCAAGACGGAAGAGAGGAGAGAAAGCGTTGACATTGAGAGACATTGAACTATTTGATGCTAGCTCATATTTGATGCTAGCACATATTTGATGCTAGCCACATTTAATCCTTCAAAGGATCGTGATCAACTTCCATCATTCCCCTCCCCAAAGTGGCACCGCCTTTTCATCAGTGATCAAATCTGATTCGTCCTGTGCCAATCAGGAGCTGCGAAATGCTGCAGCAGGTATACACTTGATTGTTACGTTTGAATGTATAATGTTCGCCAAGACCGGGGTCCTGGCACAGTCTGCTCAAAGCACGTTTGGACAGTTCATCTGGACACTTGAGTGTCACAGTACCGTGGGTGCAATAACTCCCAGAAATCATGCAATGGTACAAACGGGGCGAAACATCGTCTAGAGATTCTTCTCTTCATCTTCTGAATTTGTTTGCTTTTTAAAGAATGTTTTGATGTAGATGGAAGTAGAAACTACTTACAACTACTACTACTACTACTAATAATAATAATTATAAATAATAATAATAAGAATAATTATAAAAATATAATCTCATAATAATACTACTTTACTGTAATAATATAATAATAATAATAATAATATTAATAAGTATTGTGCACTGGGGAATCCTATCAACACAAGTAGACGGTACAGTGTCCGGGGAAATAGGAAGCAATAGATTTGATCCAAGGAAGAGGAGGCCGGGCGGGGGGGGCCCCCAAAAAAAAAAAAAAAAAATAAAAGCTATTTGTTTTATTCCCCCCCGGGACTCCTAAGATCAAGAACACTTTCAACCCACCCTGAGGGTAACTGATACTACTCACTTGAGGCATGACGTACTGGATGTCACCGTGAATCCGAAGGGTTATTTGTTAGTGCCTTCTAGTTTGCCTTTAATTAGTGTAAACTGGAAGGCGGTGTCCTTGTGCGGGTTTTTCATAGGCTCGATCTCCGGTCCGCCGGAAGAGATGAGACTGGCATGCTACTCTCGAAGTGAGGTTTTCCCCAGAATAAGAAAAGGTGGCAAGTCGAAGTCTCTAGCTGACTTCGATGACTCACCCTGAGTTTCTTGGGAGGGAAGCCACGGTGAGGGCAGGTCTTTGGACCACGCGGCTTCCAGGGAGACGTCGCTCTGGATTGCTCACCACCCCTGTGTGAAGGAGAGGAGGTTAATCTGGGATTGCTCACACATTGAGTGTCCGAGGGTTCAATCTGTCCGGTGCGGGTGAAAACATTGGGGCGTGTTTTCTTAAGACACGCTGCTGCCCCTATTACGCAAGCAGCAATGGGTACCTGGGATAGTCGACTGGCGTGTGTCGCATCCTGTAGACAAAATTAACCTAAGTTGCGGGAAATGCTCTGCGTAACCAGGGGCTGTCAATATAGTTGGCACTGACAGCAGGAATATCAGGGCAGATACCCTTGGGGTTGTCAAGGGTACTGACAAACATATCTAGTACAGGAGTTATCAAGGTTGCCTGCTGGGGAATAAAAGCACACTATGGGAGCTTGTAAAAACGTTCATTAAAGAAACGTTTAGTTACAACACTATCCTTTAACAATTTGTGTGGAGTACTTCGTAAACTAGGATATGAATTGATGAGAGAGAGGGTGAGACAGGATCGTGAAGTGAGAACCCATTCAGGTGAGGAGAGTGATGTGTGCTGTGGAGCGTGTGAGCCACGACTCACTTACAGCTGGTAACTTCCGCTGGTTCTGGCCGATGGTACTAAGGTATGAATGTCTCGCAGAGTTCCAGAACAAATTTTCCGTCCTGTTCGGATAAAACCATTTCCGACCTAGACCAATCTATGTGGTCTGGACGCCGTGGCACTACTACGAGTACCACTGTAAAGAATTAAAATATAGGACTTTACGTTGATGTGGTGTAACATGGCACATCGTGTCCCCTTTAATTATCCATCTTACAAGGATACCGGGGCTTACTGCTCTTCCTTATAAGAACATAAGAAAGAGGAACACTGCAGCACGCCTGCTGGCCAATACTAAAAGGTCCTTTACAATCCAAAGAGGAAGTACTTCCAGTTTCTGAGAATCTCATTAAAGTCTTCAGTGTTATTAGAAGCCTAATGAGGAGCTTTATTTGTCTGTATACCTGAGTAAACCTGGAGAGGATTTCCGGGGCCAACGCCCCCATTGCCCCGGTCTGAGACCTAGGCCTTATCTTCACTGACATGTAACGACAGATCCCTACTTTTTCTTGTTACGTATATATTATAAAACCACTACGAGGGCTGTGTAGAGAAATGCTTGAAGTCTCTTTTCCGCTGATCATCAACCTTTCTTAGACCTAATAATGGCCATGTTAGTGGCAGAGGTCCGACACTGGCGGGGATGGAACTGTCTTTCCTAAGTAATTTAGAAGAGTTCTTACATAGATCCAAGTAGAGGAGATAAGGATTAGTATACTGTTGAGTCACGATATCGTAATGACACGATTTGTAAACAAACCACGAACAGGGTGGGGTGTTTGAACTCATGGTGATGGAGTCGTGAAACTCCAGGGCCAGTGCATAATGTTTTTGCGACTTAATCACCTTGGGTTCGAACCCATCCCGTTCCGTGGTTTAACTGAAATGTTAAAATATTCTCTTCTTCTTTTTGTGACTATCCTGACTCCAGAACAATATCCCAAGATTTCTATACATTATGAGGTGTCTTATCTCTCTCTGCCAAAAGAATACACACACACACACGCTTTCCAGCAGCGTAAATATTTACTGGCTCATCTGACGATGATACTGACCTTTTAACTTGAGTCGCGGCCCATGTTGCAGTGATATATCAAAAATAACAACAACTCTGCTGAATGTTGCTAGTGAAAATAAGGTGGTTGAAGGAAAACGCTGAAGATTAATTATCCAGTATAATCCAAGAATAATCTAGTAGTCTGGCTAATTTCCTTTTGTGCTCCCTGAGGAGGCCCTCCCCCGGGATCCACCCACGACCATCCCAATAACACCCAGGTAACTCTTTACGTCTCTGTTAATAAATGTTGTATGAATACGATAGGTCGTATTGAAGACAAAGTTTAACAAGAACACAGATATAATATTGCAGCGCTGTTGGACGACTTGGGACTTGTTCCTTGGGAACTTACACGTGAAAGTTCAATCACCGTAAACAACCTTGAGTAGCCTTGAGAAACGGTGGATTTGGAAGGATTTTTTTTTTTTTTTTTGCCTAATTTAAGGGCCAGTAGACAGTCTGCAGTGTCCTCACCTCTTATCTGTTATGTTTTATGTCTCTCAGTAACCAGGGCATTTAGTAAGGAGTCGCTGCTACCAACGACTACTACTCGCGCTGCTGCTGCTGGCTGCTGGCTGCGGCTGCGGCCCCCCCCCTGCTGCTGCTGCTGCTGCTGGCGCGGCAGGCTGCTGCAGCTGATGCTGCGCTGCTGCTGCTGTGCTGCTGCAGCTGCTGCTCTCGCTGCAGCTAACAAAACAAGCAACTGCTACTAAACTGTTAGGTAAGACACATATGCAAGCCGTTAGGGGTATCTTTATGTTCGTGAAACGGTTGGGGTCGCGCGGTAACACATTCGGGGTCCGGTATAGCTATGGCAGGTCGTGAGAGTTACTCGCTAAAATGTCTGTATTTAGACTTGAGCTAGGTCAACGCGAAATTGGGCGAACTTTGTTCTAATAACACAACATGGTAATCACACAATGGAAGGATCACGCACACGACAACTCGTCTGAGATTTTATAGTGGGGGGGGGTGGGGGGGGGGGGGGGGGGGGCGAGGGGGGGGGGGGGGGTGTGGGGGGTGTGTCCGTCCATCTGGAGAAGACATTGTTATTCGACACTAGTATTGAAACAATATGGAGATGAATGACAGGATGGGCCTTATATAGCGCCAAGAGGTAGACGTAGGCCACTAGAAGAGTGTAAGAACTCAGATGTTGAGAGGTTCAGTCCCTCTCAATCCAGCCCCCCCCCCCGGCTCTCAACTATGGAGGTTGTCGAATGTTGATTGCAGGTCTGTACAAAGATACCCTGTGTTGCAGTGTCTACAGATTGAACATTAAAATGGTATAAAATACCCGACAGTTGTTAGGTAAGACACATATGCAACAGTTAGGTATCTTTATTTTCGAAACGTTTCGCCTACACAGTGGCTTCTTACAGTCGAGTACAGAAAATTATAGAAGCCGAAGATACTTGAAGACTTCAAGTATCTTTTGCATCTATCAACCAGAATTGAGCTGCATAATCTAGGTGAGGCCTACTAATGAAGTATAAAAACGCAGTATGGACCATCCTCGACTTCTTTTTGCTTACACTTCTTGATATAAATCCAACCCAGTAATCTATTTGCCGTATTAGCGTAACGCTTAGGCATTGCTTGTCTTGGTTTAAGGTTGCGCGTCACCATAACCCCCAAGTCCTTTTCGCCAATCTGTATGGTTAAAGGTTCCTCTACATTATTTAACTTATAAGTGCAGGGTTATGGACACTCCCGACTCCAGAAACTTGCATTTATCTACATTGAACGCATCTGCCACTTTTCTGACCAAGAGTAGAGTTTGTCTAAATCCTCCTGAAGTTCCCTACATCTACGTTTGAATCAATTATCCTACCTATGCTTTGTGTCATCGGCGAATTTCTCATATCACTAGTAATTCCTTCTCAAGATCATTGATATATAATATAAACAACAACGGTCCCCAAGACTGATCCCCGTGAACGCCATTTGTTACTGATCCTCACTCGGATTTAACCCCATTTATGGACGCTCTCTGGCTTCCTGTCTGGAGCCCTTGATTCGATCCACGAGAGCACTTTTCCCCCAATGGCCATGAGCTGCTACTTTCTTCAACAGTCTTTGTGCAGACAACTGTCCAACACCTACAGTCAGAATGCCCTTACTAAAATTTAAGTAAATCCATAAAATCAAATTTCTTTATCGTGGTCAACAGCCTCAAAAGCTTATGGAAGAAAGTTAATAAATTAGTTAGAAAAGACCGGCCTCTTGTGAATCCCTTAAAGGCTGAGTATCATTAATCACGCTATGCTTATCGAGATGGCTCTTATAATCTCATGCTATAATTGACGAGTAGTATTTGCCACATTGAGGTCTGGCTATTGGGCGGTAATTGACGGTACCGACTTGTCCCCTGTTTAAAAATAGAATTAACATTAACCTGCTTCCACATGATCAGACACTACACCTGTTTGAAGAGACCAACTGTTAAAAATATTAGTTTAATGGTTCACAGACTTCCATTTTGCATTCCTTTAGAACCATTGAAAAAACCTCATCAGGGACCCGGTGACTTATTTTGCTTCAGTCTGACTATCTGCTTCACAACATTTCACTAGTGAGACTGAGATGTTACATAATTTAATCTTCTTCGTTGACCACTATAAAAATTAATTACCGGAATATTATTAGTGTCTACCTGTGTAAAAACCGAGAGAAAATAATCATTTAAAATCAAGTACCTTTCATTCTCTTAGTCAGTAAGGTGTCCCATATTATTTTAAGGGGACCCCTATCTTATCTCTGACTTTTGTTCTATATACCTGGAAAAAACTTTTTGGGTAGTTTTTAGAATCCCTAGCAACTTTAATTTCATATTCCCTTTTTAGCTTTTCTTATCCCCTTTTTAATGTCCCCTTTATGTAGCAATATACTTGATTCATAGAGATGACCCTCGCCTCTTTGATACGCCTATATAAATTTCCTTTCTTATGCCCTAGTAGATATTTCAGCCTATTAAAAAATTTTTTTTTTTATCACCCCCAATCCCCCCCCCAAAAATTTTTTTTTGTTTTTTTTTTTTTTTTTTTTTTTTTATTGTTTTATATTTTTTTTTTTTTTTTTTATTTTTTTATTTGGTGTCATTTCTATTTGATCTATTTTCCTTTATAAGGGATAAACGTCTTTGAGCAGCATGTATTGTGTTCAGAAAACTGTCATAATATGATAGCTCACTTCGTTTCCCCAGTCAACAGATGATAAGTGTTCTCTAAGCCCATCGAAATCTGCAAGCGAAAATCTGGGACTGTTTACAGAGTTATCCATACTATCATACTTCCAATCAATTCTAAATGTAATTGTATTTGTGGTCGCTAGCACCCAGTTCCTCTGAAACTTCTAAATTATTAACAAGGGATTCATAGATTGCCAGAACAAGTCAAGCAGTTAGTACCCCTTGTAGGTTCTGTCACAAACTGCTTCAAAAACATTCCTGAACTACTTCTAATAATATGATTTCTAAATTCCCCGTCAAGAAATTCCAATCAATATGAATAAAGTTATAGTCTCCTAGAATTTACGACATTAACTGCCTTGTGGCCCTAACAGTTTTCCTTCCAAAGTAGTCTCCTCCTGGTCCTATCTAAATTTGGGGGACGGTATATCACACTAAAATTAATTTTTCCACATGCCCTCTGAAAATTCTATCCAAACAGGCCTCCTGTATGGTGTTACTTCACTTAATACCCGTTTTTTATGCAACAGGTTCAAGCGATCTCGGACATAACAATGCCACCCCACCCCCATTCCCGATAACTTCCTATCTACTTGGAACAATTTAAAACCCTGAATGTACATTCTGCAGCATGTCCCGACTTTTTGAATTAAACCACGTCTCGGTAATGGCAAATACATCTATTTACCTAGTGAGTAACATGGACTAGTAAACTAGTCTCAACACGTCCATCTTATCCTAGCACTGCGACTATTTGTGTAAATAAATACTAAAAGACCCCCTCTCTCTTTTTCCTTCCTGCTCCTTTCTGTATTCCCACTAAACCTATTACTGTCCTTGTCAATTCGTGCCACTGCTTTCCCAATATGCCACCTCATTATGCCTACTACTAGTTCCTCCTATTACTCATTATTACTACACTGAGACTTCACAGTTTTCCGCAAAAACGCCATACCAATCTAACTATTCCTAGTTTAAAGACCTAACAGCTGCCCCTCCACTGCGTTGCCAGTCTCCCACCCCACACCTAGATAAGTGAACGCCCCATCCCTGGCTTACATGTTTCTTTCTGCCATAGAAGAGGTCTCCAAGTTGTCAATGAATGTTACCGCATTTTCCTTATAGTATTTGTCCAGCCAGCAATTGACACAATTTGCTCTGGACAACCATTCATTTCCAACTCCTCTCCTTGGCAAAATGCCACATATGACAGGTTTCCCACCCTTCCTCCTAATTATCTCTATTGCTGACCTATACCTCTAATCAGGTCCTCAAAAACCCCTTTCCCCCTCCCCCCAAAAACCCGTTTTCCTCCCCCCCCCCCCCCCCCCTGCCAACATCGTTGCCTCCAGCACTGAGACAGATAATAGGATTGCTCCCATTACCTCTCATGATGTCGTGCGTTTTATGTAAATAAAACTCACATTGCGCCTTACGGCATTGTTTTAAAGACGTTTCATCTCTGGCAGACGAAATGTCTTCAAGACAAAAATGCCATAACCCTCGTTAAGTGTTTTATATCTGAACATACTGTGCATTACCAAGGTATTTAATACTTGCTCTCCTCTCGTATATACGGTACTGACTACCTTACCTTCGTGTGTTAGTGTGACTAGTTAATGGATATTTGTGTACTTTATTCTGGGTAGCATTGAAAATTGGGTTGGTCACATGTTTGTTAGTGGGATGAATTGTAAAGGACCTGCCTAGTATGGGCCAACAGGCCTGCTGCAGTGTTCCTCCTTTCTTATGTTCTTATGTTCTTATGTATATACCCACATTTTGCTTCACTTACGAGGAAGTGTGTTGACAGTAGCCACAGGTGCTGCAACCTTGAAGACAACTGCCAGGAAGAGAGGAAGGAGGTGGGGGGTCAGTCTTCCCTCCATGTTAGAGGCAAAAAATGAACTTCCTCGATGATAAGAAGCCTTGTATAGTTTTTTACAGAGGGGAAGAGCTAGGTGGGTGATGGGCCCCCCCCCCCCTTTTTTTTTTTTTTTTTTTTTGATCGCCAGGGAGAAAAAAAAAACCTCTTTGACTTGATGTTTTCTGTCTTAGTAGACCGGACGTGTGTTGAGCCATAGGGGGGGGAATAGGAGGGGGGTGGGGTGGGGGGGGGAAGGTGTTTTTCTTTGCAGGATCTGCCACACGACAACACTGCTTGTCTGTCACTGACACCTGTTGACAGCTACGAGCCTGCCACGCAAGCGTTCAACCGTAATGCACCGGTGCGTAAGAGGACCTTTTTATTCGCAGCCCACGCGCAATAGTGGCTTGAAGGTGCCTGCACTGCAGGCAAGTTGAATTTCAGACCTATAAATAAAAAAATAAAGCATTTATTACACTATAGAGGTAAAGCGAAAAAAATATTCATCACTTTCCTTTGCGTTTGTAAGATGCCAAACGAATGACTTGCGTCCCACAGCACAAGGCACTGAGGAAACACCATACTTGGGCACATCTGAAGCAGGGTCAATGGCGACACGGGCATCAATAATAGCTTCAATGAACTTGAAAAATCTTGAATAAGACCATAATGAACACTGCAGAAAGGCCTTACTGTCCCTTACAAGGCAGGTTTCAGTTAATGTTGTCATTCTGCCATACTGCGCCTCAGACATACTCAACACTCACGTTATCTTTGAGTAAGACATATGTGAAACAGTTGAGAATCTTTATTGCTGAAATGCTCGTGCTATACACCTTGGGGAACGTCCGCAATTAATCTTGAGGAATTACCTTTTGAGGAGGTTAGTCGCTCAGCCTGGAGAAGATTTCAACTTCTTAGCCTTAGAGAAGCATGTGTCTAGTATGGGGCAGTAGACCTGCTGTAGTGCTCCTCCCTTCTTATACTCTTATGGAACAATGTCGATATTGTTTACCATTTTCGTAATTACATCTGGGTATCTTTATTACGGTGACGTCTCACCCACCAGTGACTTTTACTTCAATTCAGAGAGTCTTTGCTGGAGACAGAGGAAGATGTAGTCAGTCCCTCAGTGACTTTCTGATCGCAGGTTCTAACCCCACCGGTGGTATGCTTTGTTTGCAATCGTGTCATTACGATTTCGTGAGTCAGTCCCTCAGCCTTGAAGGAAGTTGAAAACAAATAATATGAGGGACTGACTACCATAAATCTACATCTCGAAGGGTGATGGACTACTTACATCGTTATCATATCTCTACTACTTCTGCTGCCTCTGTACTCGACTGAAAAAGCCTACTGCGCAGGCGAAGCGTTTCAAAAATAAAGATACACAACTGTTGCAAAAGTACCTTATCCCACACCTGCAGACAGGTTAAATGTACACGTGTACCTTTCCCCACACCTGGAGACAGGTTAAATGTACACGTGTACATTTCCCCACACCTGGAGACAGGTTAAATGTACACGTGTACCTTTGCCCGACACCTTGGGAGACAGGTGAAAATTATCTCGTGTACCTTTTCCCACACCTGGAGACAGGTTAGAAATGTACACGATGTACCTTTTCCCACACCCTGGCAGTACAGGTTAAATGTACACTGTGCTTTCCCACACACCTGGAGACAGTTAATATACACGTAGTACCTTTTCCCAAACTTTGGAGTCAGGTTTGAAGCGTAACAAATCAGGAGAACAGCGTCTCACTATCAAATTAAGAGAAACAAATTGAAGTGCATCTCGTGGCCGCCATCCAGATTAGAAAACTATCTGTATGCAGAAAACACTTATTATTTGAACATTTTAACTCGGCGACTGGTCCAGATTAAAGAGGAATAACAATAACGTTTCAATAAATAGTGGCGCTTGTTTTACGTTGTTGGGTGGCCTTGATGCTGTGT
>NC_069431.1:196545-261025 GCF_026875155.1 Cherax quadricarinatus
CCCGGGGAAAAAACCATGAAAGATTTTTGTAGGTATGTGGGGGGGTTTTTTATAAAAAAAAGGTGAAGGAAGGGCACCCCCCTTTTTCAACACACACCAAAAGGAAAACCCCGCAGTCATTGTTTGCGAGAGGGGGGCAACAACTTTCGAAGACATCAAAGTTTATGGGGAAACCTGTAATGAAGTTTTACAGTGGACTTTGGGACTTCTCCAGGAATTGGGGGCAAACGTTTTCTCTTCCCCTGGATGGAGAGTTTTTTTTTTGTTGAGAGCCATTTTTGATTTAAATGAGGAAAGCCATCCCCTCTTCCTGGAAAATTTTTTTAACCGGGGGCCCACCATTTTGGTAGGGAGGCGGGGCGGGGAGAAATGAACGTTTTGGGGTCAAAACCAGTAGGTTGTACATTTTTTTGCCCAATGGCCCGAGGCCACCCAGGAGGGGGCCGGAATTTGTCTCCTCGGGGGCCCCCCTTTTAGACAAAGGTCCCCCCCGGCTGGCCAGTATCCCTCAAGCCCTTTGGTCTATATAAAAAGGGGCCCAACATCCACCCCTTCTTGACTAACCTTTTTTCATGGGACAAATTTTTCACAGCAAAACGGGCAAAACGGGGCACCCACACCAGCATCAGGCACCCTCCTACTCCCCCACACAAGTCAAGGGACCCCATACACATCAAGGCCCACCCCACCCACATTTTTAAGGCGCCTTCCCAGCATAAAGGCCACAAGATAAGGCACCCCAAAACCATAAAAAAGCATAACCTCAAAATTAGTTATTTTTAAATCCCAAATTTCGCGGATTTAAAATGTTCAAAATAAAAGGTTTTAATAAAAAAAGCTAAGTCGGAGGGGCCCCACTATCACTTAAAACTTGTTCTTTTAAAATTTTTGATAGGGGGGAACCTTTCTCGATTTGTTACGTTAAACCCTGCCCGGTTGGGAAAAGTCCGGTAATTTAACCTCTCTCAGGTGGGGGAAAACCGTTTTCCTTCCCGGGTTTGGAAAAGTCAGTGTATTTTTTAACCCGTCGCAGTTGGGGAAAGGCACCGGGGTACATTTAACGCCAGGTGTGGGGAAATAGGACACTGTAATTTAACCGCTCCGTGTGGAAAAGAACGGAATTTAACCTGTTCCAGTGGGGAAAAAGGCCCTGACTTTTCCTTCTCCGGGGGGGGGAAAACATTGCAAATGTCCCCAGGGGAAAAGGCCTGGTAATTTAAACTGCCTGTTGGGGAAAATCCTCTTCATTAAACCCTGTCCCAGGCGTGGGAAAAGCCTTGTCAAACTGCTGGGTGGGGAAAAGGGTCTCGGACATTTAAACCGCCCCAGGTTAAGGCACCTGCTTTTAACCGCCCATTTGGGAAAAGGACCTTACTTTTAACCTCCCCCGTTGGGAAAAGGACATTACAATTTAAACCCCCCCAGGTTTTAAAAATTATGTTACTTTAACCTGCCAGTTGGGGAAAAGGTCATTAATTTCCTGTCTGCAGGTTGGAAAAATGCACAGACATTTAATTTTCCAAATTTGGGAAAGGTTTCACGTTTTTAACCCTGTCTCAGTGGGGGAAAAAGGGTACACGTTTAAAAATTTAAAACCGTCTCCAGGGGGGGGAAAAGGCCCGTGTACTTTTTAACTGTCTCAGGTGGGAAAAGGTCCGTTACATTTAACCTTTCTCCGGGGTTTGGGAAAAGCCCGTGTAATTTAACCTTCTCCAGGTGGGGGGAAAGGTCCGTGAAAATTTCCCTGTCTCCAGGTGTGGGAAAAGGACATGTATTTTTACCCCTCTCCGGGTGGGGAGACCCTAAAACTTTTTGGGGTGTGGAAAATGTTTTTAAACTTTCTTTTAAACCCCCCTTTTCGGTGTGAAAAATATGTGTACAAACCCCTTTCCAAATTAAAGTCCACTTTTCATTTTCTTACCCTAAAAACCGTCAAATTTAACCTTTTTTAATGTTAAGGTCAACATGAAAAAAGGGTTCTTGGAAACGAAAAACCCCAAAAAACCTTACATGGGAACGAACTGATTTAAACCCTGCCCCCCCCAAAATCCGTTCTTACTTCTACAGTGATCGTTCATCCGGGCGTAAAAGGTCACTGTACTTAACTCCTATTTTTTAGACTTTAAACAATCCCTTTTCTCCAACTGAGGGACTGACCACCTCAAAACTTTAAGGGTGAGGACTGATTACATTTTTCAAGTCTCTTCTGTTTCTATCAACTTTTTCTGTACTGACTGAAAAAACCCTACTGTGTAGGCGAAATTTTCGAAATAAAGAACCTAACTGTTGATTGTGCTTACCTAAAAACCCTTTTGTATTTTTATCCTTTTTAATGTTAAAATCTGTCAGAACTGCAACACAAGGGTATTTTGGGTACAGACCGCAACAACTTCACAACCTCACTGGGAGAACGCTGTTTGAGGGGGACCTACCCCCCAACATCTGCTTTTTACTTCTACATGACCACGTCCACCTCCTGGCGCTATATAAGGCTCCTCCTGTATTTCAACCCCATATTTTTTTCAAATGAAACAATGCTCTTCTCCAGACTGGGGGAGCCACCTCAAAATTTAAAGGGGTGGGATGATTACATCGTCTTCAAGTCTTTCTGCTTCTATCAATTTTCTGTACTCGCTGAAAACCTACGTGTGGGCGAAACGTTTCGAAAAAAAGATACCTACTTTGCATATTTCCCTACCTAAAAACCGTCGGTTTTTATCCCTTTTTAATTTTCGAAAAACGTGATTTTGATAGTCAGGGCAGTAGGGCCCGAATGACAACTTAAACTAAAACCCTGCCTTGTATGGGCCATTGCCTTCTGCGGTTCCTTAGGGTTTCAAGTTTTTTCAAGTCTTTGCAAGCTATTATTGATCCCCGTGTCCCAATGACCAGCTCAGAGTGCCAGTAAGTTGCCCCTCAGTCCCAGTGCAGTAGGCCCAAAAGCTTCTTTGGCATCTTCAAACAAAAAAAGGGAAGAATTTTTTTTTTCGTTTACCTCAAGTGTAATAAAGCTTTTATTTTTTATTTATGGGCGCTAAAGTTCAACTTCCTTAGTTGCGGGGGCCCCTTTCGAGCCTATTCGCGTGGGCGGAATACAAGGTCCTCTATGCAGGGTCATTACGGTGAACGCTGCGTGAGCAGCTCGTCTGTCCTACAGAGGTCATGACAGACAAGCAGCCGTTGTGGTGGCAGACCGCAAGAACACCGTGGCTAAACACACGCCCGGGCCTCTACTAGCAAAAACCTCAATCAAAGAGGTTTTTTTTTTCTCCCCTGGCGATCAACCCATCACCCCTATTTTTCCCCCTCTGTAAAAACTTTAAAAGGGCTTCTTATCATCGGGAAGTTCATTTTTTGCCTCTAACATGGAGGGATGCCCCCCCACCCCCCTTTTCTTTTCCCGGGAATTTCTTCAAGGTTGCAGCCCCTTGCCTGCCAACACATCCTCGTAAGTGAAGAAAAATTGTGGGTAAATACCAAATAAAGTCAAAATATTTTAAAACAGTCACACAACACCAAAGGAAGGGTAGTACCGTATATCGGAGGGAGCAAGTTTTAAAATCCCTTTGGTAGACAGTATGTTCAGTAAAAACACTTAACGAGGGTTATGGCTTTTTTGTCTGAAGACGTTTCGTTGCGAGAGAAACGCTTTAAAGCAATCCCGTAAGGCGAAAATGTGAGTTTTATTTACATAAACAACGAATGAAAGGCCTAAGCGTTGCGGGGTTTTTATCGATACAGAGATAAAAAGTTTTCACGCAAAGGAACAAAAGCAGCGTAGTCGAATTGTAAAATTTAAACACATGGAAACATCTGGTATCATTCTTTTAGAGTTTCGCCCAGCCAGGGGCGTACAGACAAATACAAGGACATAATGTGAAGACTTTAAAAGGGGATGGGGTATCACCCCCTAAATAAATAAAATCAAGTTTTTTTTCCTATGGGGTTAAAAATGTGGGGTTTTTTAGAGGATTTGATTTGTGTGTTTACGTTTAAAATACAATTCGGGGGGACAGGACACCTAGCAGGCTGGGTGTGAGGCTTACTCCCCCCTGTAACACTTCAGACGAAATACTCAGGCTGGCTCTCCCCAGGAAAATTAATGAATAAAAAAAAAAATAAAATTCACAAAGAAAAAACTTTTTTTTAAATAAAAACAAAAAAAAACAAAACAGGGAAAGGAATCCTTTTTTGAAAAAAAAATGAAAAATAAAATGAATAAAAAAACATTTGAACCAACGCTAATTCTACAAGGTGTCTGGGTTTGGTGACACTGTTGTTAAAAACCGTAGCCGTTGCTGAGTAAGGGGGGGAGGGGCAGAAGTTGGTGCCCATCCACGGCTAGTTTTCACAAGAATCGCTGTGATTTTACCCCCGATGACAGAAAGCAGATTCTTTACCCTGCAATGCGTGATTACGTCCTGCACTTTCATACAGGGCACGGGTAGTTCAATACAAAATGGAGAATCTCGGGCGTTAGTCCTTCCCCTTTTCTGCTCGTTGTTTCCAGGGCCCCCTCTCTGACACCAAAGATAGTTTTGGGGAGCGTGAGTCGATGTTTTACTTTTGACCAGAGCCCCCCGTCCCCTTTTTCGGGGGGGGGGAGGTGGAAGAGGGAGGGGAAGGGATAGGGGAGCAGACTGCCCCTTTGTTAACAAGCAGCCGGAAATAAAAACTTCACTTTAGGGGTGGGGGAAAAGGGGGGAAAAACGGGACGTGACTTACCCCCCTTAAAGTAGCCGTAATGGAAACTATCTTTAAAACTTTATCTCTACTCCAAATCTATTGAATTTTTTCCCCACACTCCCCCATCCCAAGACTTATGTCAAGGAGTATAAAAAATGGGGGGAAAAAGTTCAACATGTGGAATCGCGAAAGGGCAACAAATTTTCATGACTGTCACGATTTAACCAGTCGAAAAATAATTGGATAAACCCCTTGATATACACAAATATAACTTAAAAGCTGGAGTGCCAATGTCCACCTCAAAGGCGACTGTTGGTTCCCTTAAAAGTTCTAGTATAAAAAAGGTTTGTGGTCCGTTTCAAAAAAGAATTTTTTTCCCCAGCAAAAAAAATTTTAAAGTTTGGAGATACCCCACAAAAGGCTAACTTCCCTTTTTATTGGGGAGTACCCTGTTTCTGGGGAAGGAGTTTCCCCCTAGAAGCATACGGGAAGGGAGTCCCATCAGGGTATTTAGTCACCGCACCTAAGCCATATGGAGGCATCATTCTCAAAAAAAATGTTTATTAATATCTGGAATCTTAAGTATAGGGTCTTTCAAAAAGAACTTTTAAATTTTTCATTTAAATTTTTTCCCCAGCTACCGGAAAATTTTAAGAGGTTTCCCTTTACAGACTTTTTAAGGAATCCCTAAGATGCCCGTAAGACAGAAGATTCGGGATAAACCGTGCATAAAAAATTTACGAACCCAAGAAAGCTACCCATGATTTCTTTGGTTTTGGGGGTTTAAATTTAATAAACTTTTATCTATGGGGAGAGGCTGCAGAGAGTTATTAGAAATATCGTCCAAATTCTAATCTTTTTATACCCAAGGAAACATTTCTTCGGCTTGGCAGTGAGGCCATGTGAGCGAAACCCCACGCAAAACTGATGTTAATTTTTGGTATGTTCGCCCCATGGATGTCATTAGTAAATGAATCAAAATAAACTGAAACATTTGGGGCCCATTACCCAAAACCTTTCTTCAGCCGTAGGGGCACAGGCAGTTTTCCAAACCCAAGGCATAGTTCTATATTATCAGTCCTTGGGGTGTGGAAAAGCGGTGTACTGCTTAGAAAAGGACTAAAATTTCTTTTGATAGCCTGCCAATATCAATCTCTGAAAAGAAGGAAATCATAAAATTGTGTAGATCGCTATCATTTAAGGGGATAGGGCCCGCACCCCCCGGTTATAGCATTAAGGGCCCCGAAGTCAATAGCAAGTCTATATGAAAATTTTCCTCCTTCTTAACCAGACTACGGAAACAATATGAAATATTGAAGGGTTTAATGTCTTTTTGTTTTTAACAATTTGTCTACCTTCGGCAAAGCATCCCCCAAAGGTGAACTGGAATGGGGATTTTCCGTTTTATAGATTGTCCGTCAATAAGCAATCTTATGGATACCCGGGGGGTAACACTGGAAATCAGTAAAGAAAGCTGAAAAGTTATCACACATTTTAAGTAGTTCATGGTCATCCAAAGATTCATTAATATTTTTGTTGGTTGCGCCCCCAGGTCAAAAAGTCACCCAAATCATGTAGTTTCCTTTATATATCTAATTAGAGGGGTCAATTACGCCCAAACTTTACTTTTTCAGTTGTCTTATCAATTGTGTGGAAAAACAAGTCAAAGTTATTAAGGGAGTTAACCCAATTCTTCGGGAATATTTTTTAAGGGTGTTGATATGTAAAGCTTTGGTTTCCCCTTGCTTTATGAGGGAGTCACTTTCCCCACAAATTTTTAATACTTTTTATGGGCTTTCCGTATAATAATTTTATTTTTACTTATAGGCAAAAGTACAAGAACTTCATCACCACTTTAAAAAATTTTCCTCTGACTTCTGGAAACAAAATAGGTTTTGTACTGGTCCATTGACAAGCTTAGTTTTTCGAAAATGTCAGAGGTTCCTCTTTGGTCTAAGGTCAAGGAAAACTGGTAAGAAGATGAACCCCAGCATTTCCCCCTCATTTGTCCATAAGTCTGAAGGATGGACAAGGGGCCTCTGGCCTTTACCATAGAAACAAAAGGGAAAACCCCAAAAAAGTCCTGGGAACTTTCCCCCAGGCAAAAAAGCACAGGGTGGTACGATGCCACTCCCTTGGTTTTAAAGGGGGCAAAATTTTTTTAAAAATGGACTTGAAATCGATGCTGGCGCTCAATCCTCCCCCTTACATGGGATGTAGGGTGTGGGAAAAGCTTCACTCCCAGAAGTTGGTAAGATTTCATTAAGTCAGATGTGAATTGTGTCCCCGGGCAACAAATTTCTCTAGGGTTTCCCCTCTGGAGAGATGGACCAAAAAGGGCTCAGCCCCCTCTGAGATTTGGGCTTTAAGGGAAAGGTTCAGGAAAATCAAGCATAATCAACTAAGTTAAAATTTTATCTAGTCCCCCAATGAAAGTGGAGAAAAGGACCAACGAGTCAAAATACTCTTTCAAAAAAAGGTACCCTAAAGATGGCATTTTGACCATAGGACCCCCTGGTTCCTTTTGGGAAATGACAGTTGGCAAACTTTTCACATAAAATGGTAGTGAAATTGAGGGAAATTTTTTGGGCCAAAAAAAGGTTTTCCCCTTTTTTTTTAAGGTTTTACGATGCAGAAATGCCCCCCCCACGGCCGGTCATGAGCCATTTTAAAAACATCTCTCTGCTTGATTGGAACAAAATAAGATGGAATAGCCCCCCCCATCCATCTGAATTTAATTTGAAAACTGACTTGTACAAAATACCCTTTTTTATATTCAAATTTTTAAGAAAAGTTTCCTTTTGGGTAACTGATTTTTTTTAGCGCATTATGGCAATTCTGAAGGAAGGGCAATTCGATGGAAAATTTACAAAGGGGTCCTTGATAATCTAAAGGGTTAAAGCAGGAAAAATCAAAGGGGACAGTGGAAAACCCGGCTTTGGTTTGAGCCTGTCAAGACATTTTTGGTATGGAGGAATTTTTCACTTTTATCTAACAAGGAACCGGGATCCTACACCCTTTTTCTTTCGAGAGTAGAATCATGGTTTTTAAACCCCCCCCCCACATGAAACTCACGAGAATTGGCTCATCTGAACTTTCGAGGGGTTTTCCCGACTCTACAGGAAGAGGATCTGAAACACTTATATCCCCTTTGGTGATGAAAGGTCACCTTGAAGGAAAATGGGACCCTTTTTCATTCCTATTATACGGACAAAAAGGATGGGAGCTAGTACGGCTTCAGACCAACCTGTGAAAAACCCTTTAGACCAAGTAACAAAGGTGGTAGGAAAATGTCCCGTACGGCCCAAGAGTCTGAAAAATTAGAAGGGAAAGAGTTTTTAAAGGGGTTTGGGAAAAAGCTTATCAGAAAGACTATACAGTCATCGTGTTCTTTAAAAGGTGGGTACATTAAGTCCCTTAATGTTCCTGAAAAAAGGGGTCTTGGATTCAGTCTTTTTTAAAAATCTTCCAACTTTTTGGCCTTCTTAAAGGCAATCTGGCGTTTATGTCCCTTAAAACAACACAAAGACAAACAGGAATAAAAAAAAGTCATTTTTCTTTCCACTAGAGGCTTTTTATTTCAAGGCTATGAACCTTGCCCCTTTGGGTTCGTCCCTTTGGTTTTATAGGAAATTTTGACCCAAACAGGGCACAGCCTCGAACTTTCCCCAGCTTTAAACAGGTTACGTTCTCTAATGAATTTCGTATCTTTGGAGGAAACTGCAGGAAAAAGGTCAGTAAAAATGAATCTCAAAGAACATAAGTGATCAAATTTCCGAACTCTCTACCAAAAGTCGAACAAACAAAGTGTTACCTTAACTGTTTAAAGTTCTGGCCAGGCTGTAAGGGGGCATACCCAAATCTTTCCTGTAAGAATTAGGGTTTTTTTTTATATGCTTTAAGGGTTTCCTTCTTCAGTGGTTTTTAATTACTTGAATCCCGCGACAAAGTTGCATAGAATTCAGGCTGTACCAGAAAAAAAACATTCCCAACCGGGAGCCCAGGTGCAGCAGGGGATTCACAAGGGGAGCGGTATTTTTAAACCGTAATTTTGAAATTATGTCCCCTTCCCCCCCGTGAAGGGAGTAAATTTGGGTTGGAATAGGCACTGACTGCACGTTGTTCCCTACTCCTTCCCTAATTGTTGTTGTGTAAAAATAACTTTTTTTCTCCCAAATTCAAGGCGAGATTTTTCGAGTTCGTGATCCTTTTCCTCTCTATTAACTCATGCTCTCTAGCTTTTCCTCACTTCTTATTTTTTTTAACTTTTCCCATCCCTTTTTCTTTCCTCAAGTTTTTAAATTTAAACCCGTTCTTCATGTACTCTAGCCTTTCCCCACGATCAAGCTATCACACTCTTTTTTGGTCTTCTCGCTCTCTTTCTAACTGTCTTTCTTGGGTTTCTCTCTCAATTCTCTCTCTCTCCCCTTTTTTCTTCTCTTTCGTTCTCTCTCTCCTTTTCTTCTTCTCTTTGATTCTTCTCCTCCTTTTTTTTCTCTTTCCCCTTTCTAACTGTCTTTCTTCTCTCCAATTCTCTCCTTTCAAATCTTCCTGGACTTAGCACTAAGAAATTCTAAATTTTTTTCCCCGTTTTCCTAACTTATTCCAGCTTCACCAAACTGGGATTACCATGCTTTCAAGAATAACTTAAACATCAGGGGGAAAAGAAACGGGTATTAAAGAAAACGGGCGGGGCAATTCCTGCCCCCCAACTGTAAAAAAAAGAGGGCTCGATCCCTGCTTCAATTAAACAATAGTATTAAAAAACGAAGGGGCTATGCCGGGGTCCGAGCAAACAGTAAGTTTGAATGGGTCAATTGACCATCCAATCTTCTCACCCCAAAAAATCAAGAGGTCCATGACGTTTTCCCCCGGAAAAAATAAAGACCATGAAACAAATTGTCACTGGGAAAACTCGGGCCCCAAGTTAATCCCCCAAAGTGTTTCAAGTCCAAAAAAGGGGGCAGAATTTAAAAATTTATCCTGCCGACTTGATTACAATAATTGAGACATAACAATCACCAAATTTTCAAAAAACCTGTACGTGTCTACAAAAGGAAAGATTACTCATGGGGGTGGAACCCCTCTGTGGTATGCGGCGTTGAAATTCCCAAGGTAAATTCGGTGGGGTTGAATCTTGATTCAGTGGTTGACCTGGAAAAATCGCCACTTGTGAAAGGGTTTCTCAGCCCTGTAACAACTTCAGACGTAATTTCCAAAGGGTGGCTCCCCCCAAGAAAATTAAAGAATGAAAAAGAAAAATAAATTTACAAAGATAAAAACTATTTATTAAATCAAACAAAAAAAAACAAAACATGAAAGGTTATCCCATTTAAAAAAAATGAAAAATGAAATAATAAAAAACTTTTTAACTCAAAGCAAAATCTACAAAAGGGGGGCTTGGTTTGGGACAGTTGTTGAAAAAAGTTTCCGTTGCGATGATAAAGGGTGGGGGAGGTCCAAGTTTGACCATCCACTCTTTCTTCAAAAGAAAAGCCGTGATTATTATCCCCCATGACAGAAACAGATTCTTTCCGCTGCAATGCTGTGGGGGTTACGTCCCGCACTTTATACAGGGCCAGGGATTTTAATAAAAATGGAGAAGTCCCTTTGGGGCTTATCCTTCTTTCTGCCGTTGTTTCCAGGGGCCCTCTCTGACATCCAAAGTATGTTTGGGGGCTGTGAGTCGGTGATTTTTGTTTGACCAGAGCCCCCCAGTCACCTTTCGGGGGGGGGGGGAGGGGGAAAGGGGGGGGGAAGGGATAGCGGGGGCTGGGCTGCCCTACGTTTTAAAAAAGCAGCGGGAATTAAACTATCACTTTAGGGGTGGAAAGAAAAAAGGGGGAACTTGACTTACCCTACCTAAAATATAGCCGGTAATGAAAAATATCGTTATTATCTCTACCCTATCTATTTAACTTTTCCTACACTAGGCATTTCGGGGGACTTGATAATTCTTAACATGGGTTTAGAAAGACACGAAGCAAAAAACATAACTATTTTTTAGAAAACGTTCGGTCCCGGGCCTTGATCACTTTAAAAACCCAAGCCCCGGACCGAAAAGTTTTCTAATAAATTTATAGGTTTTTCTTTGTGTCTTTTTAAACCAAAATTTAGGTTTTTATTACCAAGGTTTATACCAATTTTAACATTTAAAACCTTACGATTATGGTATTAAGGGTAGTGACTACATAAATTTTTGAGTTTAGCAATGTGAATGCTTTTTTTTAGCCAATACAAAGTGTCCCCAATTTAAATTCTAGGCAAACTTATGACTGTTAGGTTATTATTTTTTAAAATTAAGATTTGTATTTTGTGTTATAGTCAGGGTGAGTAGTGTAATTTTTGAACCACCAGGTGGGTTTTCATTAGTTGTTTTCGGGGTTTTCAGGGGAAATAAATGTTTCTAACTGTATTTTTTTGAAAGGATGAGGTGTCCATTCAAAAGAATTTTTTGAGGGGTTATTTTGGCCGAAATCTTTAAATTTTTGAAAAGGTTTATGCCGGGGTGCCAAAAGAATTTTTGTAAGGTGTTATGGTTGGTCCGTAAATATAAGAAGGTTTTAGGTAAAGGTTAAAAGGGGGGAAAAGGTCCGAGATAAATTGCAATATATTATTTCCCTAATAATAATTTAAATCTATAAAGGGGGGGGGGGGAAATTCCGGGATGGGATTTATGTTTATTCTTCGGGTTTTTTGTTGGGTTATTTTTTCTTTAGGTTTTTTGCTGCAGTTGAACCCCAACACAGAAGCATGGTGAGGTATGGATATATAAGTGAAGGTATGTGTGAAAAGGGGCATTTGGGGCCGTAGTATCGTATTTGGAGAGGACCCAAAAACCTTTTGGAATTTTTTTGTTGTGTTGGGTATGGGTGCTGAAAATTTTGGTTTTGTCGGGTATAGGCCCCCCCGGAATTTTCCCCCATTATGTTGGCAATTTTATGTTGTCGATCTTAAAGTTAAATGCGCACACCTCCGCTACCAAAAATAAAATAGAAGGGTTTTTCCATGTTAAATGTAATTTTTTTTGGCGTAAACAAGTCGATATTTTTGAGCAGTCCTCAGCCTTTGGGGTCTTTTAAAAACTACGGTCCCTTTATCAACCCCCAGGCGAGGGGTGATTGCTCAATTTTGTGTACGATAAAGCCACTGGATGGCGAAACGTCTACAAATAAAGATACCCAGATACTGCACATGTGTCTAATTCTTCATTTAGTTGGTATTGTCCCACCCTCGTGTACAGTAGCGGACTGATGCGCATGGTGTATAAATAGTAGTGTAGCAGCTCTGTTGTAGTAGTATGCCGGAATAACACAATGTGCAGCTCTTGGTACTTTTTTGAGGAAAAGCGCACAAATACAGTGGCTTCATGTCCATATAAGGACCACTTGAAGAACAGAATCGCAAGTATCTTTGTATTGCTCTGAACCAAAGTGATCTCAACAGAGAAGTGTGTGTATAATGACAGCAGCGCCAGCGCAGCAGCGGCGGCAGCGGGGCAGCACATGCCTGCTTTGGCAGTCCCAGCATAGCATGGCACAGCAGCAGCAGCACGGGGCAGCAGCAGCGGGGCCAGCAGCAGCAGAGCAGCAGAGCCAACCGCGCAGCAGCAGAACGCCAGCAGCAGCAGCAGCATAGCGCGGCGGCAGCGGCAGCGGCAGCAGCAGCGGCAGCGGCAGCAGCAGCGCAGCGGCAGCAGCAGCAGCAGCCAGCAGCAGCAGCAGCAGCAGCAGCAGCAGCAGCAGCAGCAGCAGCAACAGCAGCAGCAGCAGCAGCACGCAGCAGCAGCAGCAGCGCAGTCAGCAGCAAGCAACACAGCAGCAGCAGCAGCAGCAGCAGCAGCAGCAGCAAGCAGCAGCAGCAGCAGCATCAGCAAGCAGCAGCAGCAGCACAGCAGCAGCAGCACACACGCAGCAGCAGCGACTCCTTACTAACGTCCTGGTTACTGATAGGCATAATACATAACAAGATAAGAGTGAAGGAACACTGCAGAAGGTCTACTGGCCCTTACTAGGCAAATCCTTCCCAAATCCACCGTTTCTCAAGGCTACTCAAGGTTGTACCGGTGATGAACTTAACGTGTAAGTTCCCAAGGAATATCCCAAGTCGTCCACACAACGCTACAATATTATTTATGTGTGAAAAAGACACTTTTACAGTTCAGGACATTTATGTAAAGGAAACGTGTCGCCCCACGAGTGACTATCTTTTCAGTCCTAATACAGAGAAAACTAAGATTAGGAAAACTGGGAGAAGCCACTCGTGCGAAACTTTTTCCTTTAATAAATGTCTGAAACTGTACATAAGTGTCCTTTTTCCACATCTTGTCTGTATCACCATACCATTTCCTCATTATAATCTGTGTTCTTGTGAAACTTTGTCTTCAATACGACCTATCAGTATTCATACAACATTTATTAACAAGACGTAAAGAGTTACCCTGGGTGTTTATTGGACTGTCGTGGTGCAATCCCGGGGAGGCCTCAGAGCAGCAAAAGGAAATCAGCCCTAAGTACTAGATTATCTTGGATTATACCTGGATAATTAATCTTCCAGCGTTTTTCCCTCCTTCACCACCTTATTCTTCACTAGTAACATTCCAGCAGTGGAAATTTTGATATTATCACTGCAAAATGGCGACTCAAGTTAAAAGGTCAGATATCAATCGTCAGATGAGCCAGTAAAATATTTACACTGCTGGTAGCGTGTGTGTGTGTGTATTCTTTTGGCCGGAGACGCCTAGAGACAACCCATAATTTATAGATGGGATATGTTCTGGAGTCAGAAGTCACATAAAGAAGAAGAGAAATATTTACATTTCAGTAAACCACGGCAACGGATGGGGTTTCGAACCCATGTGATTAAGTCGCAAAAATTACGCACGGGCCTGGAGTTTTCACGACTCACTCACCATGAGTTCAAACCCACCCGTTTCCGTGTTTGTTACAATCGTGTCATTACGAATTTCGTGAGTCTACAGTAACTAATCTTAATCTCATTCTACTGAACTCTATGTGAGAACCTTCTAAATTTACTTAAAAAAGACAGTCTATCACCGCCAGTGTCGCCTCTGCCACTAACATGCGATTATTAGGTCTAAGAAGACCTCACGAAATCGTAATGACAACGATTGCAAACAAAACATACCCCGGCCGAGATGAACCCCGCGTCAGAGAGTCTCAAAACTCCAGCCCGTCGCCGTATCCACTAACCAGCTAGCCACAATAAGATTCGTCCAACTACTATAATTTCGACACCATAGGAGTTAGCACAGGCACCACTGGTCCACAAATGCAGGATCAATCCCGCCGGGTATGGTTTTGTTTGCAATCTTGTCAATATATGATTTCCGTGAGTCATGGTTGACGCAGTGAAGTGACTTAGCTAGAGTTCGTCACGGCCACGACAGCCGGAGATTCGTCTGTAATAAACTTGCATTTGTGGTCACAGTGGTGCCTGTGCTAACCTTCCTATGGTGAGAATTATACCTAGTTGGACGAATTCTTATGTGGCACCTGGTCCGATGGCTAACGCGAACGGGCTGGAGATTTTTGAGACTCTCTGACCGCGGGACAATCCCGCCGGGTATGGTTTAGTCTAAGTGAAGTTGATTCAGAGAAAAGAGACTTCAAGCACACCTCTACAACCACCCCTCGTAGTGGTTTTTAATAAAAAATACGTAACAAGAAAACACTAGGGATCTGTCGTTAATGACAGTGCAGATGAGGCCCCGGTCTCAGACCGGGCAATGGGGGCGTTGACCCCCGAAAACCCTCCGACCAGGTATACTCCAGGTATACAGAAAATACAGCTCCCTCCATTAGCTGCTAATAACACTGAAGACTTTTAATGAGATCTCAGAAACTGGAAGTACTTCCTCTTTGGATTGGTAAGGACCCTTTCTAGTATTGCAACAGGCTCTGCAGTGTTCCCCCTTTCTTATGTCTATAAGAAGGAGCAATAAGCCCCGGTAATCCTTGAAGATGGGCTACTAAATGGACACAGATGCGCATGTTACACCAACATCAACATAAAGTTCCTATATTTTAATTCATACAGTGGACTGCGTATAGTGCCACGCTTCAGACCACATAGAGGGTTCTAGGACGGAAATGGTTATCCGAGACAGGTAACGAAAAATAGTTCTGGAATCTGCGACCATTCATACCTTAGACACCAACGCCAGACCATGGAAGTTTACCACTGGTTGTGAGTCGTGGCTCACACGCTCCACAGCAACCCAACACTCTTCCTAACCTGACATGGGTTCTCACTTCACGACTCCTCTCACCTTCTCTCCTCACAATTCATATCCTACGTTTACCAAGTACTCCACACAGACTTATAAAGGATAGTGTTGTAACTAAACGTTTCTTGAATGAACGTTTTACAAGCTCCCACAATGTGCTTGTATTCCCACAGGCACCTTGATAACTCTGTACTACATATGTTTGTCAGTACCCTTGATAACCCCAAGGGTATCTGCCCTGATATTCCCTGCTGTCAGTGCCATATTATTATGGAAAATTTTCTAGGGTGCTTACCTGTATGTACCTCAACATTATATACATACCAGTAATCTCATTGGGAGACAATCATATTGTTTACCGTAGTCACCCCGTGTAGACATGTGAGAAAACTGAACCACCCCTGGTCGCACCAAGTGTCCCCCGACCCTCACAATCTTATCCAATCTCTAATCCGAGACCAGTATGGATTGGGTAGCACCACAAGTAACGGTGCTACTAATTAATTGTGGACTGTATAGATTATATTAGTTTACTGAATGAAAGGGGGGGGGGGGGTTGGACACACATGGATACATCCGTCAAGGAAAACATTTGTACATAATTCCCCCTACTTACAAGATGTTCTCTGGTGGTCACATGATGTAGCTGGACACTCGTAACCGATCTAATTATAACATACCACCACTGCCAGTCTAAGTTGCTATAACTAGAAGGGTTACTTAACTGTGGTGATTGATATTCCTCATTTCTTGATTCAGCACTCATTTTTCGATGTCCTGCACAACCGACACGATTCTCATTCCAGCAGACGAGGTATCCGCTGGTTTGTCCTGCTTTAGACATCTGACTCAAGGAGTTTCCCTTTCCTCTCTCGTAACAACGAAGGTCTAGCTGGGTTCACTCGGGAGGCAAACGACTTATTTCACTTCACATATTCTCTAACTTAGCGTTGTTATCATTAAATTACATTACAATTCACAAGCCATATTTAACGTCTCATAACTATTAATACAAACTATTAGGTCACTCCATTAAGATCTGATACCGATGAGTGATGATTAAATCCAAGGGTAGATTTTCCACCCCAGGACACAGTGCCATTTGTGGCGCGTCAGTCACACCGCTCCTTCCTCTTATCACACTTTTACCACTCTATTACTGGGTCCCGTAAATCCCGTTCCCAGTCACTCTCCCACCAGGAACAATACGACAACTTCTTAATTATGAATGAGGCCTATATTAATCCTAGGCCACCGTGAACGTCAAGTTCGTGGTTCCATGTTTTCTCAGCCTTCCTCCCCACCATTCAAACATACCGCCCTCCCCCCCGCACTACCGCGCATGCGCAAAGGGAACTCTGGTTCTACTTTTATTTCAAATACATTTTGACCCATATAGACACATTAACACCTATTAGCCCACTATAGGTTCGGAAAATCAAAAAATTTTCCACAATGCTAGCTGGCGGCCGGGCGGAGGTCGTTGCTCTAGACGACTTACAGAATGTGGAGTAACAATTTTTCCCTTCTCACTGGCCACCCATATTTATTGAACCTAAAAATGGACTAATTATGTTCCATTCTCTCAGGGCATAAGCCTATGCTCCCTGGATTAATTTATTGGGCATACTGGAATTTTGAGACTTTAACAATAACAAGTCTCTCAGATCCCAAGCAGCCCCAGCACATTACGCATATAGCACCAACTCCATGCCATCCATATTTATTGAAACCCTCAAAAATGGACTAATTAGTTTTGTTCCATTCTCTCAGGGCATAAGCCTATGCTCCCTGGATTAATTTATTGGGCATACTGGAATTTTGAGACTTTAACTAGTTTTAAAAAAACAAGTCTCTCAGTATCCCAAGTCAGTCCCATGCACAAGTTCTTCTTTCATTATTGCTTAACCCCTTCGCATATCCTCATTATTTGCCCTCTCAGTTTGACGTCACACCCGAAATTGTCCACATAAGATTATTTACCCAATTACTCGCTCAGGTGGACCGCCTGTGCATTAAGGTGTGCTTTTATCGGCGCTGAAAGTAAGAAACAATTTATTATTTAACTGCTTATTAATTAACATTATAAGCAGGCAACATTTTGGTGTCTTGCTCAGTTCGCTAGAGCTGGGCCCCTTTTAACTGTCCTTACCATCCTATAATTAGTAGTAATTTCCGGACGGGCAAGCTTTCCACAAGTCGCACCCAGTAATTCCAGATTCACATTTAACATCCTTCACGTATTGTTCCTGATAAAGAATCATTGGACTTTCCTTTCCTCATTTACATTAATACCCTATGCTGTCCGCTCACCACAAATTAGACTGGTTCAACATCATTCTCGATAGAAGAATACATGTACGGTTGCCCTTTCATGAGTAAGACACCGGGAACCGTATTCACTACTTCCTCGAGTCATTATGCTAGGCGGTAGCTGCCAGAAATTACTTGGCCCTACCATGTTGAGGAGAGTGACGCCGTAGGTTTTGGATTTATGCCCTTTATCCTGAATTTTTACATCCAACACCGTCAAGGCTAACCTCAGCTAGGCCCCAACAGTATGCCATTAGCTGCAACCTTTACATCAGTCACTGTAGTGCAGGGTGATTAAACAGTATCATATTGTCACCATTATTATAAGAATTCACATACAACCCTGCACATAACTTTATGTGCCTTTCCTTGTTGCATTGATGCACTGTTTCAATTGGTATGACCATCCTGTACATTATGATTGTCTGACCATCTGATAAATCTGTCAAGTTCCTTTCATTCTTCCACTTTAATAATCCCATGAATTACAGGCATTACAATTTTTAGTGGAAATGTACCCTGGCAGAAGAGGCAGTCTCGTCTTTTCTTGCCTGACCTCTTATTAACTGGGTTACACTTACAGAGGTACTTATTCCTCTTACCCTTGATGTGAGGAACCACTATTACTGATTCCTGACTTATATGTGCCTATTTAACTCTTAACAAGATTATTACAATGGATTAATTTTCCCTTTTGAAGGCCTCTATTTTTTTTGAACAGATACTTCAGAGCATTAGTGTTAATCCTTAGACCTGTTTGGCTGACGTCTGAATAGAACAATTTAATTCCTGCCGACCTAGTCTGATTTTTCCTCCAGACCGTACTACGGAGGTTTTTGGCAACACACCCTTTGCATTAAAGGTTGATCAACTGCCTGGCTTACACCCGTTAATTATTCAAGCCATACTTTACAAGACTGTTTGTTCTTCCAATTCGTATGTGATAAATTAAAACATTCTTTCCATTCCATCTGCCCACTTCTCTAGCAATCTCTTTCATTCACATCTTTAAACCACAATTGGTACAATCAAATCTACCTCTAAGCATCTAAATATAACTCTTAATCTTAGGTTCACTGATCTTTGACTTCACTAAATCAAATGCTTCGTCACATGGCTTTAATAGCCTGTAAGATGCTTTCATTACACTGAAAATTCACGGACATTGTCTGCCACATTAACTCCATTAGATCCTGTCATGGTTAGAGAATTATTAATCACTGATTATACAACTTAAGTAGGCGCCCTTATAAGAGTAATTCTGCACTTTTACTCTTGTATTAATCCTAGCCACACATGTGCTAGCAATTAATTGGCTATTTGCATCCATCACACGATTCATTAAACTTGTGCACCCTACACCCACTTCCTTCATCAGTCACTTAAATTTTTTTTTAAA
Organism: Cherax quadricarinatus; assembly: GCF_026875155.1. Lineage (NCBI taxonomy): Eukaryota > Metazoa > Arthropoda > Malacostraca > Decapoda > Parastacidae > Cherax > Cherax quadricarinatus. Next base: position 215,193 of record NC_069431.1, read on the forward strand.
AAATTTAAAGTAAATTTTAGTTTTAATTTTATTTCAATAAATTTTTTCACAGATGTCCTCGTTTTCGAAGGACCCACGGGCAGATTATGGGAAAATTTTTCAGGTGGCTACCTGTATGTACCTCAACATTATATACATACCAGTAACTCATTTGGGGAGACAATCCATATTGTTTACCGTAGTCACCCCGTGGTAGACATGTGAGAAAACTTAACCCACCGCCTGGTCGCACCAAGTGGTCCTCCAACGTCCTCACAATCTTATCCATATCTATCCGAGGACCAGTATGGATTGGGTAGCACCCACAAGTACGGTGCTACTAGTAATTGTGGACTGTATAGATTATATTAGTTTAACTGAATGAAGGGGGGGGGGGGTAGGACAAACACATGGAATACATCCGTCAAGGAAAACATTTGTACATAATCCCACTACTACCAGATGTTCTCTGGTGGTCACTTGATTAGCTGGATCACTCGTAACTATCTATTAATAACATACCACTACTGGCCATCTAAAGGTTTGCTAATAACTAGAAGGGTTACTTAACTGTGGGTGATTGATATTCCCTCATTTCTTGATTCACATCTCATTTTCTAGATGTCTGCACACCGACACGATTCTCATTTCCAGCAGGACGAGGTATCCGCTGGTTTGTCCTGCTTAGACATTCGTGACTCAAGGAGTTTCCCTTTCCTCGTCTCGTTAACAACGAGGGTCTAGCGTGGGCACTCGGAAGCAAACACTTATTTCACTTCAAATATCTCTTAAGTTAGCGTTATTATCATTAATTACATTACAATCACAAGCCGATTTAATCCGTCTCCATAACATTATTACAAACTAGAGGTCACTCCATGAAGATCTGAACCGGATGAGTGATGATTATCCAAGGTAATTTTTCCCAGACACAGTCATTGGGCCGCGTCAGTCACCCCTCCTGTCTCTTATCACACTTTTACCACTCTATTACTGTGGTCCCGTAAATCCTTTCCTCACTCTCCACCAGGAACAAATTACGACACTTCTTATTATGAAATGAGGCCTATATTAATGCCTAGGCCACGCGCGACGTCAATTCGTGTTTCCATGTTTCCAGCTTCCTCCCCCCCCATTTCAAACAATACTCTCCCACCCCCCCGCACATCCGCGCATGCGCAAAGGGAACTCTGGTTCTAACTCTTATTTTCAAATACATTTTTGAACCCATATAGAACACATTAAACACCTATTAGGCACTATAGTTTCGGAAATCAAAAAATTTTCCACAATTTATATTGAAAGCCCCTGGTTACGCAGAGCATTTCCCGCAACTTAAGTTAATTTTGTCTCAGATGCGACACACGTACCGGGAGCCAGTTGACTAAACTCCCCAGGTACCCAGCTTGCTGCTAGTTGAACAGGCATCAGGTGTTACGGTGACTATCACCTCTGTACCTACGTGCGACTAGTCTTGAATAGGGGGCACAAGGTGTCTTAAGAAACACGCCCCAATGTTTCCATCCGCACCGTAGATTGAAACACGATACTCATATGTGTGAGAAAAAACAATCCCCCATTAACCTCGTCCTTCACAGGGGTGTGAGCAATCAAGAGCGACCGTCTACCCTGGAAGCCTCGTGGTCCAATACACTGCCCTCCACCGCTGCACTTCCCTCCCGAAGAACTCCAGGGAGTCATCGAAGTCACCTAGAGACTTCGACTTGCAGCCATTTCATATTTCTGGGGAAAACCTCACTACGAGAGTAGCATGGCCCGTCTCACTCTCGCGGACGGAGGATCGACCTCTTAAAACCCGCCAAGGATACCGGCCTTCCATGTTACACGAGTTAAAGCAAACTAGAAGCACTAATAATAATCCCACGATCTCAAGGTGACATCCCTTACTTCAACCTCAAGGAGTAGTATCCATTACCCTCATGTGGGTGAAGAGTTCTTGATCTTTAGGAGTCAAGCTACCCTCATTCTCCTTGGATCAAATCTATTGCTTCCTATTTCCCCGGACACTGTACCGTCTACTTGTGTTGATAGATTCCCCAAGTGCACCATAATAATTATTATTATTATAATTATTACAGAAAACTTATTATTATATTATTATTATTATTATTATTATATATTATTATTATTATTATTATTATTATTAGTATCAGTAGTAGTAGTAGTAGTAGTAGTAGTAGTAGTAGTAGTAGTAGCAGTAGCAGTAGTAGTTTCTACTTCCATCTTACATTAAAACTTTCTTAAAACACAACAAATCAGAACTGAGAGAAAACTCCCCTAGATGATGTTTCGCCCCCGTCTTGTAACCATTGCTTTATTTCTTGGATTTATTTCACCACGGTACTGTGGCACTCCATGTCCAGATGAACGTCCAAAACAGTGCTTGAGCAGACCGTGCCAGGACCCCGGTCTTGGACGAACATTATACATACAAACGTAACAATCAGTGTATACCTGCTGCAGCATATCGCAGCTCCTGATTGGCCAGACAATCAGATTTGATCCATGAAGAAGGGCGGTGCACTGGGAGGGGATGATGGAATTTGATGGACGATCCTTTAATGAGGGAATCAAAACCACGGCCTTGACGGATTAAACGTTGAGCTCGCATCAAATATGAGCTAGCATCAAATATTGCATTCAATGTTCTCTCACAACTTATGTCAACGCTGTCTTCTCTCTCTGTCTCTCTCTGGCAGTTTCCGGTGGAAGTGGTGTGCACCGGCAGGTACACAAGTACCCAAGACACTCGCGGATGGGTGCAAGAAAGTGTGGGTTTCCTTGCGATCTAGAGAAAAGTATGGAATCCTTGCAGATGATGAAGGGAAGTATTGGGTCCTTGAAGGAGGTGAAAGAAGGTGTGGCTTCCTTTCAGGACGTCCATCATACCACGTCCTGCTGGCAGATGGCCGAGCCTTCCTGAACGGCAGACATATGGTGTGTCCAAAAAAAGGGGGGGGGGTGGGGGGGTATTATAGGGGGGGGTTTATATAAGGGGATATATATTGGGATTTATTTTATTATAAATATATTATATTAATATTTTGGGGGGGGGGGGGGGGGGGGGGGGGGGGGGGGGGGGGGGGTGGGGGGGGGGGGGGGGGGGGGGGGGGGGGGGGGGGGTTATTTTGTTTTTTTTTTTTTTTTTTTTTTTTTTTTTTATTGTGATGGGTGAGGGTAGGAGGGAAGGTGGCGAGAATATGATCGATGGGGGATGGAGATCAGAAGAGATTTAATGATTATTGTGCTTTAGTTGTTATTATTGATTATGTTTACATCGTTTAACCAGTTGTTCTCACAAACTATCTTTACTGTCCGCACCAGATTATCTCACTACCAGTCTCACCATGATCTTCACTGTCTCACCAATTATCTTCAACTGTTCTCATCAGATTATCTTCACTGGTCCACCATTATCGTCACTGTGCTCACAACCAACTATCTTCACGTTCCACCATAGATTATCTTCACTGTTCTCACCAGACTATCTTCACTGTTCTCACCAGATTATCTTCACTGTTCTCACCAGACTATCTTCACTGTTCTCACCAGACTATCTTCACTGTTCTCACCAGACTATCTTCACTGTTCTCACCAGACTATCTTCACTGTTCTTACCAGACTATCTTCACTGTTCTTATCAGACTATCTTCACTGTTCTCACCAGACTATCTTCACTGTTCTCACCAGACTATCTTCACTGTTCTTACCAGACTATCTTCACTGTTCTTATCAGACTATCTTCACTGTTTTTACCAGACTGTTGACACGTAGTTCTTCCTTCTGTCACAGCGTCCACCATTCATTACACTGACGATGGTTGGCCAGGATATCACGGAGGCCAAGGGATTCTGCATGGAGATGCTCCAGGAGATGGCTAAGAGGTTCAACTTCACGTAAGTTCTGTCCAGAGGTTCACCAGGCGTCAGAACCTCAAGGTACTGCCTCTCATCGTTCTTACACGTTCTCTTTAATGCAAGAATACCAGCGCCATATTGGTTAGGTTAGGTTTGGATTGTTAAGTTTGTTTTGGGTAAGGTAGGTTAGGTTAAGTTGAGGTTAGGGTAAGTTAGGTTTGTTTTGGGTAAGTTAGGTTAGGTTAAGTTAGGTTAGGTTAGGTTAGGTAAGGTTACGTTAATCTTATTGATAACGTAGCCGAGAAACGTTAATAAAGACGCCCACTGATGCAGGGTTACCTTTATCAGTGACAACGTTTCGCCCACACAGTGGGCTTTAAAAATATAAGAATTTTTAGAAAGGAAGAATTAAAACATTTCGATTTCAAAACAACAAAAAAAGAATTTAAGAACTTCAGGATAAGAATAAAAATAATGATTAAAAATAAGGATTAGAAAACAAAGTTTAATAACTGATGATAATAAACTGAAAATATAAAAAAATGATAAGCCTTTGTGATATTATTATTATTATTTTTATTATTATTATTATTATTATTATTATTATTATTTATTATTTATTATTATTAAAGCCAGTATATTCCAATACTTAAGGTATTACATCAGAAGTACTCATAATGGTAACTTTCTGCCTCCTACATGTACTTCAGGTACCTAACTGATTCCTTCAGGTACTCTCCTTTCCTCTACAGGACCCCTCATTCCTCCTTCAGGTACAAGATGGGAGTGTCTTACGACGGGAAAAAGGGGAGAAACAATGCCCAAAAGGAAATACATGGTTGGGGGCATGGGCAACGCAAGGTGGGCTGGGACCGCAAGGGGAGGCAGGGACCGCAAAGGGGAGGCATGGTATGGGGAAGGTGAGGCTGGTACTGCAAGGTGAGGCATTTACAATGAAAAAGGGGGATGGGACAAGCAAGGGGAGGCATTTACAATGAAGGGGGGGATGGTACAAGCAAGGTGAGGCTGGTACAATGCAAGGGAGGCATGGTCTGCAAGGTGAGGATGGTAAAAGAAAGGGTGAGGAGGGTACAAGCAAGGGGGGAATTTTACAAGAAAAGGTGGGGCAGGGTACATGCAGGTAGGATGGACAATGAAGGGTGAGGTGGGCCCCCCAAGAAGGGAGGTTTGTAAAAGAAGGAGCAGGACAAGCAAGGTGACATGGGTAAACGAAATGAGGTGTACAAGAAGGTTGAGGGTTTTGGACAACGCAACGGATTGTTACAAGCAAGGTGGGCATGATAAAATGAAGGAAGGCCCCAATGAATTTTGGGATGGTAAAAAATGACCGGGTTTTTAAATCCGGGAAAATTGAAAAAATTTTTTAAACTATCGAAGTTAGTTTAAAAGCGTTTCTAGGCATTTACGTCTGCAGGGTGGTTTTCAGAAAACAAAGAGGGCGTTCACCGCCTGTCACGGGGGAGCCGGGGTTCGAGTCCCCGCGGGAGGACAATGTATGGGTGACACTGTGGCCGGGCTGGCAAAGCTCTCGCTTTCTGCGGACGCCCGGGTTCGATTCCGGGGGTAAAACATTTCGCGCTTTTTCCTTGCCCCTGTTGCCCTGTTCCCCCGAGCAGCAATGGGACCGGGATGTTCGAGGGGGGAGTCGCCCCCCGGGGGGACAATTTTGGGGGCTACATGGAAATAAAACAGACAGTTTTCGATACTCACTAACTTTCTTGGGTTATCATGGGGGGTAACCCTCCGGGTTAAAAACCAACAAATCTCTTATCGGTCATTTCGTTTTATTAATGGCCCAAGGGTTCCAGTGTTTATACTTGAATTTTCAGGCCGTCGCATTTTTTACACTAGATGCGTTATTCAGACGGTCTTAGGGTTTTTTGGGGTGTTTTTTTTTTTCCCCCAAAAAAAAAACCCCCCTCAGTTCCGTCGGGATATAAAGCCCCCTGTTTACTGTTAAGATTCACTTGATCCTGGTCACATATTTGAGGAACCTTGTCTAAGGAGACTTGGGGTTGACTTCAAAATTTAACATTATTCTAGTAATAGCTTTTCTCCGCCACCCCACCCTTACTACTACTATTATTCTACGGTCTATTCTTATTACGTTCCGTTTCCCGCATCTTCTTCCCTTTATGTACTTTCGTGCTCTGGCTGTTTTAAGCTTGACAAAATCCTAAGAAGAAATTTAGGAATAAACGCTCATTATTTTGCTTGGCCCTTTATCTAAAAAGCTTTCTCTAGTTTATTCTTTACATGAAATTTTTAAAAAAACGTTTTTACAATTTAAAAACTCAAGTTTGCAATTGTCTCTGCCAAAACCCTAAGAAACGTAGGGTCTTTGGCCCCTTTTTTCTTTTTTGGGCCTGGCTCACGTTGCTGCTTGTTTCGATGGTGGGTTTGCCGTCAATGGCTTCACCATCACCCAGGCCAGGGAGACTGTGATAGACTTCACTCACGAGTTTTACGAGGACCCTTCCACCATTTTTTCTGCCTTTTTCCAAGGAAACACGAAACTTCCTCGCCTTCCTGGAGCCCTTCTCCTGGCAGGTAAATTTTTGGACTGACTGACGGAGTCTTAAACCCACAACCTTTCATTGAGTCAGACGGTGGATTGGTCTTTCATTTAAATGTATAGATATCTTGGAAAGGTGCTTTCTCTCTTGGCATCATCTCTTCTGCTTCATCTTTTCATTCTTTTCTTGTTTCTGAAGACTTTTTCCCTTTTCCCTCCGTTGTTTATGATGTTTATTTTGTGTTTTCTCTTCTTTATGGCCCTGTCTTCTTTTTCCTCTGGTCGCGGCCTATGCTCTATATGGTTCATAACCTGCTTCCTTTTTCTGCCTCCTTTTCCCTGGCTGTTGGGAAAAATTTATAACTTTGTTGGGAGTGGTGTTGGTGCGTGGAGAATTAATGATCTAAAGAGCTCTTTCTTGCAGTCTTTGATGAAAAAAAAAGGGAAAAATGTAATCAGTGAATGTTTGGTGAATGTATGTCATTCCTCGTCAAGAAACTCAGGACTACAAATTGGGTATGCTCTTAGGAAAAACCCGACGATGATGCCTCTTTTGGTCTTGGTATCTTGACTGGAATAGAAGTGTGTGAGATCATTTTTATTGGTGGGTTTCCCGTTTAAACTTGAAATCTTAGGTTGTTGTCTACTTTTTGGAAATGAGGACTCGAGGAAAGGTAGCTTGTCATTGGACTCTTCAGATCATTAATTCTCCACGCACCAACACCCCTCCAACAAAGTTATAATTCTTTCCCAAAGCCAGGTTGCACTGAACGTCTCAAAAGTACTTTCACAAGCTAACACAGAGTCCCATCGCTTCTAGCACTTCAGTAAAGGATCTAACCAGGGACAAAATCCAAGCATCAGAACCAGTCAATGCAGGAGTTTACACTATACCCTGTGGAGGCTGTGACAAGATTTACGTAGGTGAAACAGCAAGAAACCTCGACACCCGCCTCAAAGAACACATTTACGCATGTAGGAACGATAACTTTAACAACGCCCGTGTACAACACCGAAATTCCACCAATCATCTCATGAAATTCAGAGACGCCCAATTGTGACAAAGAAACTAATTTCCGTGACGCAAGTGCCTCGAATCAGCACTGTAGCTGTTTCGAATACAATTAACAAAACAACGGCAATTTCACCCCTCTCCGAATCTTAGCAAGAATCCTCCTGAAAACAGTAAACCTGCCATCACATAGTCTCTCCTGTTATACTACACAAGCACAACAAGGAGTGAACAAATGAAACAAGCTGCCTCTTTCCAGTCTATATTTGTCCAACCTATTTTTATGTTACCCAAGTAATGGCTTTTTTACCTTTTTCTCATGTACGAATTAATTGCTCTACCATATTGTATTACTTTTGTCACTACTACTACTACTCTACCCCCACTAGTGAACATCGAAAAGGTACCTCACTAGTATTGCACCTCACTTGAGCCATATATACCCTCTGTGTCCCTGTATTGGGTTTTTAATGGCTTGATAAAGCTCCTGGAGAGCGAAACGTTGCCACAATAAAATGTCACATTAGTTTCACTTGTGTCCTTTTACTTTACTAGTGTAGAGTTAATGAGAGTGTCGTGGTGGTGTCACACTGAGCTGTCATTACCTACCTACGCCGTGCGTCACTCGACTCACCTTCCCTGCCTATCCCCTGCCTACTGACTCCCTTACTCCCATAAACCCCAATTATCATTTCGTTCCATTACCCCTTACATGACACAGACGGCCGCATGGGGCAGACAGAGCCGGTGCGGCTGCTGTATGGAGTATGGTGGATCTTCTCGGTCGTCGTCATCTACGCCTACACCAGCACGCTGATCGCCTTCCTACAGTACCTCGTAAGACCAACCTTATCATTTCTCTGGAAGAAACTGGCTAACCAGGACAAGGTACTCTGACTTACAGGATCAGTACACCACACGACGCCCTCTTCTCGGTGCGTGTACTGACTGTACTTGCTAATAGATTATGTTCCGGCAAAGCTAAAAGCCTGACTGATTACCTCAGACTACCTTTCCGCTTTGCCTGCCGTCTCTTGCATTCAACTGATGAAGTCCGCAGCACAAGGCCAATAATTTCGTCAATAAAGATACCAAGTGTTGCACACGCGTCTACCCATCAACTAACAATACGAAATCAATGCTTCTAGTGTACAATCAGGACAATCAGTATCTGGTACCTATTTACAGCTAGGTGAACAGGGGCAGCAGTTGTAAGAAGCTTCCTAAAACGTCTCGATTGGCACAAATTAATCACTTGGCTACAAATCACCCGATTCTGAAAGCGTTTCTCTCAGAATTAAAAAAAAAAAAATTACTCGCATATATATATTTTTTTTTAAATTTTTGACTGCTTGGTAAAACGAAGTTTTCAACTGCCTCGTTGTAGATTTCTCAATTAAACTACCAAAACTTCACATGATTTTCCTTGCGTTGGTTTTTGTAAAGTCTGCCTAAGCAGAGGCTGAGCCGCGATTAGCAACCTGGGGATTAAAAATGAAGATTTTATCCGGATTATCAACACAAAGGATTAACATTTACGATTGGATTATTAATCCTCTTCCCCAGGATGTTTTGGATATGTTGCAATTCACTTCTTTATACGTAATAATGTTGGAAACTACGATAAACGATGCTTCCTTGCACTAGCTGTCTGATCAGCTCAGGTTATGTGCACGAGCTGAGGTCCATGACTCAGGAAATCGCGATGACACGAATGTAAACAAAACCAGGGAACGGGTGGGGGTTGAACCTATGGCGACTGAGTTCTGGAACTCACAGACATTGCGTTAACCACTGAGTTACGTACTGTTTCTTGTACTCCTGACATTCACTGTTTAAAAAGGTCCCCAGGACCCACAAAAATTTCCCATAAATGTTCAAGTGGCTGTATAAGTGTCATTTCCACAACTTGATACCCTATACCTGGTTCTAACCACTTTTTACTTACAATTGGATCCATCGGATTAGAACCATAACCACGTAGCTGCTCTTTGAGCTGAATAACCTCACACGGGTTTAGCACCCTTTTTAAATTTAACCAACGCGACAATGTAGTGTTCTTTTTTTTAAAATGAAGTTAAATAACTTTCATTATTATTTATTATTATTATTATTATTAAATTTTTTATTATTATTATTATTTTTATTATTATTATTTATTATTTATTATTATTATTAAAGCTAAGGGCTAAACCTGTTCGTTGACTTACAGAGTGCCGAGCCTCCAAGTACTTACTACAAGATTGGTCGTTTTGTTGAAGAAACGACCTGACCTTTTGGTGCAGACTGACCGCCAGGGACTCGAAGCCGTGCTGACAAAACACATTGCCTTTATTAAGGTATGCACCTATACTGTTGTCCTTATACCTCATATCTGTTGGTCCTTATATCCACTCGTCCTGCCCCTTCCATAGCCTTGATATGTGGAACGTTTACCTTGATAAGACACATGTGCAGCGTTAGGTATCTTTGTTCCTATTTTTTGAACATGAGTCTTACTTATCAAATTGTCGGTATTGTCATCATTATCATCTTCGCAACTTTATATTGTCATCCTCGTGGTTTACTCCTCAGGTTCGACTCTCCCACACATTATTACCAAAATCACTACTTCTGTTCTACCTCTCTTTGTCCGTCCCGGGCTCCTTCACTTATAAAACCCCTGGCTTCCTTTTCTTTTTGTGTCTGTGTGACTTTGTAAATGGTCCGAGTGGGGACCGATACGTCGTCGTAAACTCCTCTGTCCCATGTGCGGGTTATTTTGTGTCTCTCTGCTTCCCACTGTCCCTTACTGATTCTCCTCATTACTGTCCTTGCCTTCTTTCCTCTCTCAGTATTGATTTCCCTTTTCCCCGCTCTTTTTCTATCTTCTGACAAACGTGATGAATGAACACCCTTTGTAAAAAAAAATTGACTAACAAAATATTTTGGACCCCCGGAATTTCACTAAAAAAATTAAAAACCCCAAAAGGGTTTTGCCTCAAATTTCCTCAGTCGGGTGTTTTGGGGGTTTTTAATTAAAATTTTTAATTTAAAATAATATTATTTTAAGCGGCAATTTGCGGGTATTAGCAAAACTTTTTTAAAAATTTCCTCAAAATTTCTCATTCGTTTTAAAGATTTTTTTTTCAAATTTTAAGAAATTTTTAATTTTGCAAAAAGAATCTTGAAAATCCCAAAATTTCCCCGCAAAAGAACCCCTAAATAAAAAACGGTTTACATTTTTGTCTAAAACCCTAAAAATTTTTTTTCTTTGCGTGTTTTTGGGTTTGAAAAATAAATTTTTATTTTTTTGGAAATTTCTTTTTTTAAAAATAAAATTTTTTTAAATTAAAATATATATATATTATATATATATATTATTATATTTTATATATATATATAAAATAATGTAGGACAGCACTATATTGACTGGTTTTAAAAAGGTTCTGCGGAAACGGGAATTGGTAGTTTTCCCTTTCTGCCAGTATTTGAATCGCGCCTCCCATTTTGAAGTCGGGGTTATTGTGCTCTACTGGGGGGGCCCTTTGTTAATAACCCAAGATATCCTCTTCGTTTTTGTTTCCCATTCAACACGAAAATTTTTTCATTGGTTTATTGCTTTTTATGCCCCCGACCATGGGGCGGCGAGTCAAAGTAACAGGGCACTTATGGGCCAGGAACTGGGCCCCGGTATTTCGAAAGCTTAAAAGTTAAATTTTAAAATGAACTATTTCATCGGATTCTAAAAAGGGCACAGTCGGACTTTTAAACAGTGGAGGCAGCAACGGCCCAGGGGGGGCCAAAAAAGTGTAAGCGGGGGGGTTTTGGTCCAGGGGCCCAAACCCCCCCAGCGAAGAACTTCTTTGGTCATTCTTATCCTGGGTGGGGGTGCCTCCCGGGCTCCCCCTGATCCACCTCGCTAAAATGTAGCTGGGAAGGGTTTTGGGTCATTTCCACCCCACCGACCCCACCCTGCCCACCACCCGACACCACTCGCCCCACCTGCCCCCAAACCTGACCACCACTCAGCCCCCACTTAAACCCCCATTTGACCACCGCGCTGACCAGGGTTTTTACCGCATCTTTTTTACTCACTACTAAAATTTTTGTTGATAGGGCTCCTGTCTAAGGAAATATTTTGTGAAAATTTGTCTGGGCTCCCTCCAAGTATCGCCTCCCCTGGCAAACTCTGTTGACCCCGAGCTCTGAGTGGGACCTCAGCTCACAAGTGGCTTATGGGAAGATTTTTTCACAAATGTTTGGGTATTGCAAAAAAACCTCCCCTGCATGCAGTTAAAGGACAATTTACTTGGTGTTGCGCTATATCCGATCTTCAATTTCCCTAACCCTCTTTACCCCCCTTGGGTTTTTCCCCTTTGGGAACACGTGAAACCCGGGAGCTTTAAATTCTGGGCTACTCTCTCTGTAGCACGCCGAGCCCTAGTTAATCAATCCCAATTCCTAAGTCAGGGCCCAGACCCCTACTGGAAAGGGAATATCTTTTTACTGTTGGGATGGAGGAGATATCTACGGTACATCGAGGTGTCTCTCCAGTTTTCCCCCCGGGTCTCAGATGTGAAGACACGTGGGGCGCCGCCTGATGTTCACGGCACTTTTTTTCCCGTCGAAGCTACGAAAAAAAAGGACCTATCTGTCTTGTGACCTCGCCCCCCCATTAAAGCTAGGGCTCCCATTCTCCCTAGAAATTATCCTAATGTTTGACTTTTGGCCCTATTATCCTAGTTAAGGTCTTAGGTTACTCATCATTATCTACAGATCCCTTAGTAAAAAAATTTTTGTGTATTCCAGAAAACCCACTATCTTCCCCGAAGAGAAAATCTATAAATTAAAAAAAGCTTACCAACCGCCAACCAGAGAATGCCTTGCTTTTTTGGGAGGGTTTAGGGGTCGTCGGCCAGACGACCAGACGTCATGCTGGATCTGAGCTGGGGAAAACTTTTTTGCCCCAAATAAATTTCCCCACTCCTCCCCCGGGCGAAGGTAGGGCTAATTTAAGATAAAGTCTGCTCCCGCGGGCCCCCCCCAGTGGGCCCGGGATGGCCCCTTTTCGAGGGGTCGCCGGCCGCCAGTCGCTCAACCTCTGGTCGATTTTCATGCCCCCGGTCCCCCGTGGGGCCTCGAGAGGAAAAACCCTTTTTGGGGCTTATGTCTCGACACCGTTCATTTCATTTTAAACCATTCCAACCCCCCACCCTTGTTGGGTGGGTTAATACCGGGCCCCAGGGGGCCATATGCCCTGGGCGCCTCGGATTCTACCAGCACCAGGCCCCCCCCTTAAAAGCTCTCTTATTCGCCTGGGGGTCGGCACATAAAATTTTCCCCGAAAGGTTTGTCAAGAAATCCTGCGCCACCCCGGGTTTCCCTTTTGCCCAGGTGTTCACCAGTCTTTTGTAAACCCCTGTGCAGTTTTCATTGAGGGGGGGACCATCTGGCCCCATAAAAATCCAGTCCTTGAAGATGACTCAAATTGGGGGGAAAGGGGTAAATCCTTTTCCCAAAAACAGATGGATTGGGGGGAGGCTTCTTGCTCGTCAATCCCCTTTTTGTACGTAGGTCAGGGGCCCGTTATTAACTCTTCCCCTTATCAAAAAAACAAACACTGTCCTCATTCACACAGTCACCCCTGCCGGAAAGACCTTCCGAATGCACTTTGCGTGCCCACCATGCTTCATAGAATCCCCTTGCCGGGTGCCCTGGGAGTATAAACCCTCCCCCGCACCTTTCTTTCATGTTTCGACTTCTCCGTTGCCCAAAGATTCCTGAAAACTTTACGCCGCCCTAAAGCTTGTCCCCATTGTCGAGATAATAAATCGGGGGCCGAGAATTTGGGCAGAAAAACTCCTGAACAACTTAAAGAAAGTCCTGTCTCATATTTTCTGCCAACCCCAAAATGCACGCTCGAGTAGGGCAAGGAAAAAGGGCAACATATCTTTCTGGGGGCCCCCCTTAACGTTCCTGGTTCTTCAAGTGAACCCCCCGTATAGTCATTCACTCTCAAAGGGCCGTCATATGACCCCTCCTGGGGCAGCGGGGGTGGACCGGGGTAGGGTGGGTCCCCCCATCGTCCGCCCGGCAGACCGTGCAACTTTTTGCACCCTTTTGCGGCACGGGGCCCCTTCAGTCCCCCAGAAATTCTATTGTAGGCAGGTGGGGGACCCCAAAACCCCCCCTGTAAGGTCCTCTGAGGGGCATCTTGTTAAATAGCTCTGTCCCCCCCTTTTTTCCCAGCAGCACGGGATTTTTGGGCCCCCATAGCGACTAGAGTTTTGTTTTTCCCCCTGATTTATTAGCCCCCCTGATTAGGAACAATCCAATGATGAACCCAATTTGCTGTTCCCTGGGGGTCATCGTGGCCCCGGCCCTGCCCAAAACCGCTGCGGGTCGAAGTTATTCCAGCACCCCCGGAAACCTCCCCCCCTTTGGTATGCCTTATCCAATATTTCTGGGACCACTAGAGACAACTGTCGCCCCCGGCTTACCTTGTCTGCAGCTTCCCTCACGAATCGAATCCCATTCCGGACTCTAAAATTTTTCTCCACGAGGATAGCGCCTGGGGTCAAATAATTCAGTGTCGTTTTCCCCCCGCGAAATTTTACTATGCTGTGATTGTCTCCACAATTTCTGTGGGCCCACAATCCTTGCCGGAAACCAGCCCTGGGCCTTTGAACCAAAGCCGTTTTATAACTTTCTGTTGTCCCCCCTGGGCTTATCAGGTCGGTGGGTTTGATCTGTAGGCCCCTACGAATGTTGAGTTGACGTAGTTCCCGTACCCCTTTTACCCGACCTGACTGGGGACTTAGACCTGTCTTTCTGGACCCCTGAAGGCCACCTCCGAGTCGTCCATACATGGGTGTGTGTCCCCTCAGATTACTTAACACCTTCTACGTACTTACCCATTTGCCCAGAAACATCGCCGGAGCTCTAGCTTTGGGATCGAGCAATTTCGGGGGTGTCCCCCGCCAGATGGTGAAGATTGATTTGGGCCCCGGGCCCCACCAAATACGCATGCCCATAGGCCCTGGAGAGGATCACAGAAGAGTGAAGAAATCCGCCGGTCCCCCCATGGACCTGGGGAATGTGAACTCGTGCAATCCGCTAGGTCTTTGTTAACCAGATCCCACCCCGGGCAGACTGTTTCGGCAGGGGGTGCCCAAACCTAGGTTCAGCCCAGGTCTGTTGTACACATCCCCCCCTCGAATGGTGAAGGGTGTAAAAACCCCCAAAGGTTTGAAGGCAGTCTGCATTTTGCTCAGCAAAGACCTCCTGGTCGCCCCTTCCCGTCAGGCTCCTCTTTAGCCTAAGTCTGCCCTTGCCCACCAGCCCCAAACCCCGGTTCCCTAGGACTGAGAGCCAATAGTATGTTCCACCATCCCGCAACGTTGGGTTGTTTTTCACCCCTTCTCCAATGGCATGTTGCTGAGAGCATCTCCTGATTAGATTCGGGAAATATCCTCAACAGCCTTTCACTGAGGTGGACCCTGCATGTTGTCTACAAAAAAGGGTCTTCAGTAATTCTTTAAGCGGGCTGTTACAGTTTACAAGGTGGGATTTTTATTGTAGCCCGTAAAGGAAAGGTGAAAAATAGTGGGCCCAAACAAACTGCCCCGAATTATAGGTACTCCCTTGCTTGGGCATCTCCCGTTAGCCCCACAAAAACCTTGTGTAGCCCTATCTGTGCTGCAACCCAATACGTAGAAGGCTTTGTAATGTCCTCCCCATAGGGTACTGTTCCGTCCCGAATCTCAACAACAATTGCTAATTTTTCGTCAGGGGGGCCCCGTAGCAGACAGCGTTAACGATGGGTCTCGGGGGCCCCCGCGAGTGCAGTTGAAAACTACTTGATGGGATGGGGACCGACTCCCTTTGGTGACTGCATGTTGGAAAATAATGGGTGTTTTCCCAGGTGGGATTGGGGACTTTCTCGTGAACCCAAGGGCCAGCTGTTTTTAATAAAATCATATATTTCCCCCCCGACCCTTCCTGGTCAGGTGTTCACCAAAGAATTCAACTGACCACGTGCCTCTTGAAATTAGTGGGCAGCGTTGGGGGGCCCGGTTTCCATGGGAGTCGCACCCAATACGCCCGTCCCTGAATGCACATGGTTTAAGTAAAACTCGATAGTCTCTTCGTGTTTGGGGGGGGGTGGGGCACCTTTTAAACCCCATACATCCAGGTCCCTGTTTATGGCCCGGGTCACTGTCGGATTCCAACTTGCGCCTCTGACAGGCCTTGGCACCCATCCCCCTCACCAGTACACCTCAGCGCTGTATCCGAGCCCTCCCCTTTTCCCCGGGGGGAGGAATGAGCTGGTATTCTGCCTCCTCGATGTACCCCGCTGGGTCCCGTACAGGCCCAAAACCCTTCCTTGATAACCCCTTTTCGTAGACACGAAATCGTTAGGGAATCCCCCCCTACCCAAAATTTCCTACTTACAAAATTTTCTGTAGCAATGTCTGGTTTTGCTAGCTTCACACCCAAATCCCCCAAAGTTTGACTGCTTCAGCCAGTCCCCCCAGTGGGAATGATATTGGGCACCCTTCCCCTCAGGGCGAAATTTCCCTCGATGCCCGGTAAAACCCGACCGTCACATTGATACTGGATAAGCCGCGTGGACTTCCCCCCCAAAACCCTTTCCCCCTTCTTCAACTTACCACTGTCTCCAGTTCACCTAGGGCAGCTCTCCCTAGAAGGATCTCTGTGCCCCCCTGTCGAAAACAAAGGGGTTTTTTCAGACTTCTTCCCGTTTGCGACCACCGCCTTATGGTGGGCAAGGCCACCGAACCTTTAAAATGCTCACCCGAACAAATTTTCGGTCCGTATCACCAACTCATCGTTACTTCTGCTTGTTCTTGCTCTCCGCCTTCTTGCGGGTTTTCTCTCCTTTAAATTTTGCTAATCCGGCTCATTTGGGCAAGGCACTGTGGTGCTTTCCCTTCCCAGCCCCGACCTCCCTGAGCGGGGGTTACAGCCCCGGCAAAATTTTTTCCCACAACATTGAAAAAAAGTCTCAAAATTCTTAGCGTTAACCCTTTTTTATAGGGGTAAGCTTTAACCCTGAACTAGCGTGTTTTATCACAAAAAAAGCACCGTTCATACTGGCCCCTTTAGTGGTTCTCCCTTGGCCCTGTGGGGGGGAGGATCCCCCGGCTAATGTGCCCACTTTATGGGGGGTGGTTTAGGGCTATCTCTCGAATGTTGGGGGAAATCGACCGACTTTCCTTGGGAGTAATTTCTCCCTGACCTATGCTCAGGTGGATATGAGATCCCCCAACCCTTTAATAATTTGGCTTTTCGGAAACTATTCGTCCCTATTTTAAGTTAACTCATGCATGTCGTGTAGCCATTTCCTCTGAATCACCCGGGAAGGGCCATTTGAAACTTTCACCCGCCTTGAAAAAATTTGGGCAAGCTCTAAAATCAATCGGAACTTCTCTAGACTTTGACGGTCTGTCGGCAAAGCCTCTAGACCAACAAACCCAAAAAGTTAGCTACTTTATCTCCTCGTGTTGCCAAACATGTTTCTAATTGTCTTTGGCATTTGGAATTAGGTCAGTAAACGGGGGGTGCCGGACCCGATTAGGGTTTACCCCTTTAGCTGCGACCCCAAATACTGCACTTGACGGAAATTTAAAAATCATTTCTGTCATCTATCGGGCTCTAAAATGATCCCCGAACCCAAAGACTCTGTTAAGGGTTCCCTCAAACGTTGGTAAATTCACTGGGGGAACTTGGGGAACTTGACAGGTGGTGGGGTTTGGGGGATGCGGTGTTCAAAACCATCCTTGGAATACTGCCTTTAATGTACTTTAAATTTCTTTGTACTATTCATCTCCCGATGACAATCTACTCATTTAGTGAATTCGTCCCTAGCCTGCTGAAGATTCCTGGGATTCCCCTCCCCAAAAGCCCGTAGCCCTATGCTGAGAATGCTTTCAGGTTCCCATTTTCCCCCAAACTCTTCAAGCATTTTGCAAATCATGCTCCTACATTTTTGCTTGGCAAGTGCCTTGCACCTGTTCGCGTTCCCGTTCGATGCCCCTTTTTACTGCTACTGTGTTTTAATTTTGTTAGCATGAAACCCCAAATTCCCGAACCCCCATCGCATTGTGAAAATTAATGAGGGTGGACATAATTGTAAATTAAAACCCGTCCCCCCCCAGCCGTCACGTGTTAGGGAGAATGAACGGTCTTAAGGGTTTTCAAAAAGCTTTTAAAAATTCCCTTTTTTAATTGATTAAATAGAAACAAAAAAAGTACATGTTAGTTCAAATCCCAATCAAAATGTGTATCGATGTAAAGCTTTAAACTCCCCTCAAAAGTACAATGCCGAAATAATTACAGGGTTAAAACCTGTCTGGTATAATTCACAAATCCCAATTAACATGAATCAAAAATGATGAAAAACCAATAAAAGTGCATGTACAAATTAAATCCTTGGTTTAAAAACCAGCAAATTTCCCTTTTAACTTGTGAAAAAGAAAAAAAATAAAGTATGTAAACGCTTTGGCCCAAAATGTGCCAGTTTCTCTGTTTGCTGGGGTGGTTGGTAGGTAAATCCCCACCCCTTTGTGGCATAACTTAAACCTGGCTTTATAATCCCCGTAAATAATAACAGGTTAAATCTGTCCTATACTATAACCTTTTTTAAAAAATTCACAAACCTAGCCCAAAGTGGTACCTTGCAAATCCACTGTAAGAATTAACACACAAGTTCCCCACCCGGATTACTTAAACTGTAAAAATTAAATTCACAAACTTTCTAGCCTACCGGCCTGCCTGTAAATTACTGAAATAAAATTTGTGTAAGTCAGTTGGCCTAGCCCCTGAGTAACTTTGACCCGGTGGCTAATTAAACCCAACTTTTTTAAATGGTTCCTAATGTGGCCTAGCTATGATGCTTAACCTGTGGCCTAGCTATGTAGCTTAACCAACTTTGTTAAACTGGTTCTAATGTAGCCTAGCAAGATAGCTTAACCTAACTGTGGCCCAGTATGTGCTTAACCAACCTGTAAAACTGGGTTTCCCAAAATGTGGCCTAGCTTTTAGCTTAACCAGCTATTCCACATCCGGTTTTTGAAAGGGCCCTTTTTGAAAAAATTTTCTGGGTGCCCCCAAGTGAGTCGCCTACCCCGGGAAAACCCGTTGAAACCCAGCCGAGATGGTACCTCAGTCACAAGTGGGTTTAGGACAGATTTTTTTACAATGATTTGGTATTTCAAGAAACCTCGCCTGCATGCACGTTAAAGGACTAATTACTTGGTGTTGAGCTATATCCTATCTTCAACTTCCAACCTGCTTTTTGCCCCCTTGGGTTCCCCCTTGGGGAAACCGTGCAACCGGGGGGATTAATTTGGGCATACTCTCTCTGTAGCACGCCGAGCCCAGTTAATCAACCACAATCTCCTAAGTCCTGGCCAATCCTACTGAAAAAATGAAAATTTCGTTTATGTAGGGGTGATGGAGGGGGTTTATTACGGTACATCGGGGTCTCTACCAAATTTCCCCCGGTCTGATTGAAGACACGTGGGGGCGCCCCGATGTTACGGGACATCTTTTCAGTCGAATCTATCTAAGAAGGACCCTATTCGTCTTTTGACCCGCCCCCGCCATTCAAAACTAGGGCTGCAGTTTCCTAACTAACTTATCCCAAAGTTTGCCTACATTATCGGCCATTCACCCATGTTTAAGGTCTTAGGTCTACTTTATCATTTTCTACGATCCCTTTGTAAACCCAATTTAGGTATTACAGTAAAAACCCCCTACCCCTTCCCCAAGAGTAATCTTAAAATTAAATAAGCTTACCAACCCCCCAACCAAAAAAATGCCTTGCTTGTTTGGGGGGGTTTAGGGTCGCTCGGCTCAGACGACCAGGGCGCCCTGCTGGGTTGAGCTGTGGGAATATTTGGACCCCAAAAAAATTTCCCCAATTTTTGTTATTTTATGGGGGAAGCACTAAAACTTTGGGGGGCACAAAGAAAACGATCTAAAGGAAGGGGATTAAAAAACCCCCACTAGCATGAAAAAAAATTGAGGGGCCCGTTTTTCCCCTTTATTTTAACCTCAATTACACATTTCATTTAGTATTTTTTTTTAAAATAATTCGAAAGTTATTGGTATTAATTTCAAGCAAAAAATTTCTTTTTGAAAAGACTTAATTACACAAAATCATTATAAAACTTTTACGGGATTTTGTTGAGAGTCAACTTAATTTGTGGGACCACGACTGTGCAGTTTAAGTTCATAACAAATCTTATTATAAAGATAAAGAGTCAATATAAGTGAAGGTTATGTTGATAATGGTATAAAATACCGAGAAGTTGATGATTAAGACACCTGTACAACAGTTCGGTATCTTTTTTGATGAAAATTGTCGCCTACACAGTAGGCTTCATCAGTCAAATACAGAGGTAGCAGGTGTAGTAGTGAAATAAAGGTGATGTAATCAGTCCAACAACCTTGGAGAAAAAGTATCTGAGGTGGTCAGTCCCTCAGCCTGGAGAAGAGTTCAGCTCCATGGAGCTGAACTCTTCTGACATAATCAGACTGAGGGACTGACCACCACAAATACTTATTCTCCACTACACCTGCTGAATCTGTATCAGGACTGAAGAAGTCACTCGTGGCTATACGTTCCTCTAATAAATGTCCTGAACTGTACTTAAATGTCTTTTTCAACAACATTTTGACATAGTCTCTGTTTGCATTAACATAAAAAAACTGATTTACTTTCCCGTTTTCTTTCATCTCAGAAAAGAAGGAACGTAAACATTGAGATGAAGGAGGAAGAACGACTGGACGCCATCACATGAAAGGATCATCCTGGATTCCCACTCTATTTCTGCACCATTGCAAGCTCCTGATGATGTGTTGATTACAAAATGAAAGGGCATAGAGTTACATTTCAACTTCTCCCCTCAGGGGTTATTTTGCATCATGTGTGGCTCGTGCCCCCAGGTCATTACCCCATAGGTACCCCCGTGGACACCTACCACCTCCCCCTGGGTCCCCGGGGGTGACACCGCTCAGAACATCTGTCAATGCTTACAAAATAATTTCATTTACATTGTTTTCCTGGAGTCGTGTTTGGCACTTCAAGCACTGAATAAAACTACTAACCTGGAGTTTACCTGGAGAGAGTTCCGGGGGTCAACGCCCCCGCGGCCCGGTCTGTGACCAGGCCTCCTGGTGGATCAGAGCCTGATCAACCAGGCTGTTGCTGCTGGCTGCACGCAAACCAACGTACGAGCCACAGCCCGGCTAGTCAGGTACCGACTTTAGGTGCTTGTCCAGTGCCAGCTTGAAGACTGCCAGGGGTCTGTTGGTAATCCCCCTTATGTATGCTGGGAGGCAATTAAACAGTCTCGGGCTCCTGACACTTATTGTATGGGCTCTTAACGTGCTAGTGACACCCCTGCTTTTCATTGGGGGGATATTGCATCGTCTGCTAAGTCTTTTGCTTTCGTAGTGAGTGATTTTCGTGTGCAAGTTCGGTACTAGTCCCTCTAGGATTTTCCAAGTGTATATAATCATGTATCTTTCCCGCCTGCATTCCAGGGAATACAGTTTTAGGAACCTCAAGCGCTCCCAGTAATTGAGGTGTTTTATCTCCGTTATGCGCGCCGTGAAGGTTCTCTGTACATTTTCTAGGTCAGCAATTTCACCTGCTTTGAAAGGTGCTGTTAGTGTGCAGCAATATTCCAGCCTAGATAGAACAAGTGACCTGAAGAGTGTCATCACGGGCTTGGCCTCCCTAGTTTTGAAGGTTCTCATTATCCATACTGTCATTTTTCTAGCAGATGCGATTGATACAATGTTATGGTCCTTGAAGGTGAGATCCTCCGACATGATCACTCCCAGGTCTTTGACGTTGGTGTTTCGCTCTATTTTGTGGCCAGAATTTGTTTTGTACTCTGATGAAGATTTAATTTCCTCGTGTTTACCATATCTGAGTAATTGAAATTTCTCATCGTTGAACTTCATATTGTTTTCTGCAGCCCACTGAAAGATTCGGTTGATGTCCGCCTGGAGCATTGCAGTGTCTGCAATGGAAGACACTGTCATGCAGATTCGGGTGTCATCTGCAAAGGAAGACACGGTGCTGTGGCTGACATCCTTGTCTATGTCGGATATGAGGATGAGGAACAAGATGGGAGCGAGTACTGTGCCTTGTGGAACAGAGCTTTTCACCGTGCCTGCCTCGGACTTTACTCTGTTGACGACTACTCTCTGTGTTCTGTTAGTGAGGAAATTATAGATCCATCGACCGACTTTTCCTGTTATTCCTTTAGCACGCATTTTGTGCGCTATTACGCCATGGTCACACTTGTCGAAGGCTTTTGCAAAGTCTGTATATATTACATCTGCATTTTTTTGTATCTTCTAGTGCATTTAGGACCTTGTCGTAGTGATCCAATAGTTGAGACAGACAGGAGCGACCTGTTCTAAACCCATGTTGCCCTGGGTTGTGTAACTGATGGGTTTCTAGATGGGTGGTGATCTTGCTTCTTAGGACCCTTTCAAAGATTTTTATGATATGGGATGTTAGTGCTATCGGTCTGTATTTCTTTGCTGTTGCTTTACTGCCCCCTTTGTGGAGTGGGGCTATGTCTGTTGTTTTTAGTAACTACGGGACGACCCCCGTGTCCATGCTCCCTCTCCATAGGATGGTAAAGGCTCGTGATAGGGGCTTCTTGCAGTTTTTGATGAACACGGAGTTCCATGAGTCTGGCCCTGGGGCAGAGTGCTTGGGCATGTCATTTATCGCCTGTTCGAAGTCATTTGGCGTCAGGATAACATCGGATAGGCTTGTGTTAACCAAATTTTGTGGCTCTCTCATAAAAAAATTAATTTTGATCTTCGACTCTCAGTCTGGTTAGCGGCTTGCTAAAAACTGAGTCATATTGGGACTTGAGTAGCTCACTCATTTCCTTGCTGTCATCTGTGTAGGACCCATCTTGTATAAGTAGGGGAACAATACTGGACGTTGTTCTCGACTTTGATTTGGCATAGGAGAAGAAATACTTTGGGTTTCTTTCGATTTCATTTATGGCTTTTAGTTCTTCCGCGATTCCTGACTCCTATAAGATTCCTTTAGCTTAAGTTCGATGCTTGCTATTTCTCTGACCAGTGTCTCCCTACGCATTTCAGATATATTGACCTCTTTTAGCCGCTCTGTTATTCTTTTCCGTCGCCTGTAAAGGGAGCGCCTGTCTCTTTCTATTTTACATCTACTCCTCCTTTTTCTTAGAGGAATAAGCCTTGTGCATACATCGAGCGCCACCGAGTTAATCTGTTCTAGGCATAAGTTTGGGTCTGTGTTGCTTAGTATATCTTCCCAGCTTATATCGGTTAGGACTTGGTTTACTTGGTCCCACTTCATGTTTTTGTTATTGAAGTTGAATTTGGTGAATGCACCCTCGTGACTAATCTCATTATGTCGGTCTGGGGCTCCACGCATACATGTCTGAACCTCAGTTATGTTGTGATCTGAGTGTATTGATTTTGATATGGTGACATTTCTTATCAGATCATCATTGTTAGTGAAGATGAGGTCTAGTGTATTCTCCAGTCTAGTAGGCTCTATTATTTGCAGGTTTAAATTGAATTTTGTGCAGAGATTTAAAAGCTCGTGTGAGTGTGAGTTTTCATCAGAGTTGCATTTTGGAAGTAGTTTTCTTGTTATAATATCCTAGGTATCAACTGTGTGTGTTGCGGGGACTACAGTGTGTGTGGTTTGCGGCGACCTACAGTTGTGTGTGTTGTGTTGCGGGGACCTACAGTGTGTGTGTGTTGCGGGGACCTACAGTGTGTGAGTGTTGCGGGGACCTAAGTGTGAGTGTGTGTTGAGGGGACCTACCGGTGTGGTGTGTTGGTGGGGAAAAACCTACAGTTGTGTTGTGTTGTATACGGGACCTACACGTGTGTGTGTGTGTGTTGCGGGGACCTACAGTGTGTGGTTGTGATTGTGGGGAACCTACAGTGTGTGTGTGTGTGTTTGCGGGACCTACAGTGTGTGTGTGTGTGTGTGTGTGCTGTGTGTTGCGGGGACCTACAGTGTGTGTGTTGCGGGGCCCTAACAGTGTGTGTGTTGCGGGGACCTACAGTGTGTGTGAGTGTTGCGGGGACCTACAGTGTGTGTGTGTGTGTGTTGCGGGGACCTACAGTGTTGTGTATGTGGAACCTACAGTGTGAGTGTGTGTGATTGTGGGGCCCACCAGTGTGTGGGTGTTGCAGGGACCAGAGTGTGTGTGTTTCGGGGACCTACAGTGTGTTGTGTTGCGGGGACTACAGTGTGGAGTGTTCTGTTGTGTGTTTCTTGGTGGTGTTGTTCGGAACCCTCCATACAGGGTGTGTCTTGCGGGAGGACCTACAGTGTGTGCCGTGTGTGTAGCGGGGACCCAGAGAGTGTGTTTGAGGGGACCTACAGTGTGTGGATTGCGGGGGGGGACCTACAGAGTGTGATGTGTGTGATGCGGGGGACCCACAGTGTGTGTGTTGCGGGGACCTACGTGTGTGTGTTGCGGGGACATACAGTGTGTGTGATGTTGCGGGGACCTACAGAGTGTGAGTGTGTTGTGGGGACCAACGTGAGTGGAGTGTGCGGGAGACCTACAGTGTGTGTGTGTTTCGGGGAACTACAGTGTGTGTGTGTGTTGCGGGGACCTAGAGGTGTGTGTGGGGACCTACAGTGTGTGTGTGTTGCGGGGGGGGGGGGGGACCTACAGTGTGTATGTTGCAGGACCTCCAGTGAGTGTGTTGCGGGGACCCACAGTGTGGGTGTTATTTGGGGGGGGTGGACCTACAGTGTGTGTGTGTTGCGGGGCCTACAATGTGTGTGGTGTTGCGGGGACCTACAAAGTGTGTGTGTAGCGGCGGACCCACAGAGTGTGTGTTGTTGCGGGGACATACAGTGTAGTGTGAGTGTGTTAGGGACCTACAGTGTGTGTGTATGATGCGGCGACTACAGTGTGTGTGTGTGTTGGGGGACTCCTGAGTGTTGTGTTGTGGGGACCTACAGGGTGTGTGTTGCGGGGATTTACAGTGTAAGTGTGTTGTGGGACCTCAGTGTGTGTTGCGGGGGACCTACAGTGTATGCGTGTTGTTGGGGACCTACAGTGTGTGTGTTGCGGGACCTACAGTGTATGGGTTGTGCGGACCTAAGAGTGAGTGTGATGCGGGGACCTACAGTGTGGTGTGGTGTTTGTGGGGAACCACATGTGTATGTTGCGGGGACTACAGAGTGTGTGTTGTGGGGACTACGTGCGTGTGTGTGCGGGGACCTACGTGCGTGTGTTTGCGGGGACCTACAGAGTGTGTGTGTTGCGGGGACCCTACAGTGTGGCGTGTCGCGGGGACCTACAGTGTGAGTGTGCGGGGGACCCACAGTGTTTGTGTTGCGGGGACCTACAGTGTATGCGAGTGTGGGGACCTACATGTGTGTGTGTTGCGGAACCTCCGAGTGAGTATTGTGGGGACTACAGTGTGTGTGTTGCGGGGACTACAGTGTGTGTGCTGTTCCGGGGACCTACGCTGTGGGTGTGTTGCGGGGACCTACAGAGTGTGTGTGTTGCGGGGACTATACTGTGTGAGTTGCGGGGAACTAAAACACCAGTGTGAGTGTGTTCCGGGGCCTACAACTGCGTGTGTGTGTGTGCGGGGAACTAACGTGTGTGTGTAATATATACCGACCCCCCCGCCCCCCCCCCCCCCCCCCCCCACGTATTCATTGCAAGACCTACACTGTGTGTGTTGCGGGACCTAAGTGTGGAGTGTGTTGTGTGAGGGACCTACACTTGTGTGTGTGTTTGTTGCGGGGACCTAAAGTGACCTGGTGAGTTGCGGGACCTACACTGCGTGTGTTGCGGGGACCTACAGTGTGTGTGGGCTGTGTGTTGGCCCCCCCGCCAGGAGACCTACAGTAGTGTGTGTGCGGGGGACCAACAGTGTGTGTGTGTTGCTGAGACCTCAGTGAGTGTGTGTGTGTGTGTGTGTGTGTGTGTGTGTGTTGCCGGGGACATACAGTGTGTGTGTTTCGGGGGACCTACAGTGGTGTGTGTTGCGGGACCTACAGTGTGTGGTGCGGGGACTAAAGTGTGTGTGTGTTCGGGGACCTACAGTGTGTGTTGCGGGGACCTGCAGTGTGTGTGTGTGTTGCGACGACCTACAGTGTGTGTGGGTTGCGGGACCTCAGTGTGTGTGTGTGCTTGAGGCGGACCTACAGTGTTGTGTGCTGTTGTGGGGACCTACAGTGTGGTGTGTGTGAGTGTGAGAGTGTTGATCAAGGCACCCATCACCAGCACCAAAGGCACCCATCACCAGCATCAAGTCCCATCACCCAGTATAGGCACCATCCCCCAGCCCCATTTCGAGGGGGGGCACCCATCACAGCACCAAGGCACCCATCACCAGCATCAAGGGCACCCATCACCAGCATCAAGGCACCCACACAGTATAAAGGCACCCATCACCAGCATCGAGGCACCCATCACCAGCACCAAGGCACCCATCACCAGCATCAAGGCACCCATCACTAGCAACAGGCACCAATCACTCGCAAAAGGCACCCATCACCAGCACCAAGGCAACCATCACTAGCATCAAGGCACCATCACCAGCATTCAAGGCGCCAATCACCAGCTCAAAGCACCCATCCCCAGCACAAGGCACCCATCACCCAGTATTCAAGGGCACCCATCACCAGCATCAATGGCACCCATTCACAGCATCAATGCATCCATCCCCAGCAATCAACGGCACCCATCACAGCATCAAGGCGCCCATCACCAGCATCAAGGCACCATCACCAGCATCCAAGGCCCCTTCCCCAGCATCAAGGCGCCTCACCGCATAATGGCGCCCATCACCAGCATCAGGCACCCTTCTCACCAGCATCAGGCACCCACAACCGTAAAACAAGCGCTATTTATCTCAAAACATTATTGTTATTCTTTAATTGACCAGTCGCGGAGTTAAAATTTCAAATCATAAGAGTTTCTGCATACAGATAAGTTTCTAAGTTGGAAGCGGCCACGAGATGCACTTCAATAAGATCTCTTAAAATGATAGAGAGACGCTGTTCATCTGATTTGTTACGCTTCACTGTCTCCAGAGTGTGGAAAAAGCTACACGTGTACATATAACCTGTCTCCAGGTGTGGGCTAAGGTACACGTGTACATTTAACCTGTCTCCAGGTGTGGGGGAAAGGTACACGTGTACATTTAACCTGTCTCAGGTGTGGAAAAGGTACACGTGAAATGTTAAACCTGTCTCAGGAGTGGTAAAGGTACACGTTATATTTAAACCTCTTCCATGTGTGGGGAAAGGTACACGTTATATTTAACTGTCTCCAGGTGTGGGGAAAGGTACACGTGTAATATACCTGTCTCCAGGGTGTGGGGAAAGGTAACACGAGTACATTTAAACCGTCTCCAGTGTGGGAAAAGGAAACGTGTATGTTTAACTGTCTCAGGTGTGGAAAAGGTAACACGTGTATATTTAAAACCTCTCTCAGTGGGGGCAGGTACACGGTATATTTAACCTGTCTCCAGTGTGGGGAAAGGTACCACGTGTAAATTAAACCTGTCTCCAGTGTGGGACAGGTACACGTGTACATTAAACCGTCTCCAGGTGTGGGAAAAGGTACACGTGTATATTAAACCTGTCCACCAGTGTGGGAAGGTACACGTGTACATTTAACTGTCTCCAGGTGTGGAAAAGGTACACGTGATTTTACCCTGTCCTCCAGGTTTGGGGAAAGGTCACGTGTATATTTAACTGTTCCAGGTGTGGGGAAAGTTACACGTGTATATTTAACTGGTCTCCAGGTTTGGGGAAAGGTACACGAGTACATTTAACTGTCTCAGGATGGTGGGAAAAGGTAACGTGTACATTTAACCTGTCTCCAGGTGTGGAACAGGTACACGTGTACATTTAACCTCGTCTCCAGGTGTGGGGAAAAGGTACACGTGTTGTTTAACCTGTATCCAGGTGGTGGGAAAAGAACACGTGTAATTTAAACCTGTCTCCAGGTGGGGGAAAAGGTACCACGAGTATATTTCAACCTCGTCTCCATGTGTGGGCAAAGGTACACGTGTATATTTAACCTGTCTCCAGGTGTGGGAAAAGGTACAGTGTATCATTACCCAGCCCCCCCCCCCCCACCCCCCCCCCCACCCCCCCATTCTCAAGGTGTGGGGAAAGTACACGTGTACATTTACCTGTTGAGGGTTCGAAAAGGTACACGTGTTCCATTTACTGTCTGCAGGTGTTCGAAAAGGTACCCGTGTACATTTTCAACCTGTCTGCAGGTGTTCGAAAAGGAACAGTGTACATTAAACCTGTCTGCAGGTGTACGAAAGGTACACGTGTACATTTAACCTGTCTGACAGGGCTGTTCGAAAAGGTACACGTGTACATTTAACCTGTCTCCAGGTGGGGGACGGTAACGTGTACATTTAACCTGTCTCCAGGTGTGGGGGAAAGGTTACACGTGTACATTTAACTGTCTGCAGGTGTGGGATAAGGTACATTTGCAATAGTTGTGTATCTTAATTTTGAAACGCATCGCCTACGCAGTAGGCTTTTTCAGTCGAGTACAGAGGCAGCAGAAGTAGTAGAGATATGATAACGATGTAAGTAGTCCATCACCCTTCGAGATGTAGATTTACGAGGTAGATCAGTCCTCATATTAATTTTCTTTTCAAACTTCTTCAAGGCTGAGGGACTGACTCACGAACTCTAAAGACACGATTGCAACAAACACAAAGCATACCACGAGTGGGGGATAGAACCTGCGATCAGAAAGTCACTGAGGGACTGACTACATCTTCCTCTGTCTCCAGCAAAGACTCTGAATTGAAGTAAAAGTCACTGGTGGGTGAGACGTCACCGTAATAAAGATACCCAGATGTAATTACGAAAATGGTAAACAATATCGACATTGTTCCATAAGAGTATAAGAAGGGAGGAGCACTACAGCAGGTCTACTGCCCCATACTAGACACATGCTTCTCTAAGGCTAGAGTTGAAATCTTCACCAGGCTGAGTGACTAACCTCCTCAAAAGGTAATTCCTCAAGATTAATGGCTGGAACGTTTCACCCCAAGGAGTAAGCGAGACATTTCAGCAATAAAGATTCTCAACTGTTTCACATATGTCTTACTCAAAGATAACTGTGAGTGTTGAGTATGTCTGAGGCGCAGTATGGCAGAATGACAACATTAACTGAAACCTGCCTTGTATGGGCAGTAAGGCCTTCTTCAGGTTCCTTATGGTCTTCTCAAGATTATTCAGTCCTTGCAAGCTCATTTATTGATGCCCGTGTCGCAATGACCAGCTCAGAGTGCCAGTAAGTTGTCCTCAGTGCCATGTGCTGTGGGACACAAGTCATTCGTTTGGCATCTTACAAACGCAAAGAAAGGAAGAAATTTTTTTTCGTTTACCTCTATAGTGTAATAAATGCTTTATTTTTATATTTATAGGCGCTGAAGTTCAACTTGCCTGCAGTTGCAGGAACCTTCAAGCCACTGTGGCGGTGGGCTGGCATAACAAGGTTCTTACGCACGGTGCTTACGTGAAACGCTTGCGTGAGCAGGCTTCGTAGCTGTCTACAGAGGTCGTGACGACAGCAGCCGTTGTCGTGTGGCAGAACCTGCAAGAACACCTGTGGCTCAACACTCGTCCGGCCTACTAAGACGAAAACCTTCCAAGTCAAAGAGGTTTTTTTTTCTCCCCAGGAGACTATCGCATCAGCCATCACCACTAGCTCTTCCCCTTCTGTAAAAAAACTTATTACCACGGCTTCTTAACATTGAAGAAGTTAATTTTTTGCCTCTAACATGGAGGGAAGACTGACCCCCCACCTCCTTCCTCTCTTCCTGGAAGTTGTCTTCAAGGTTGCAGCACCTGTGGCTACTGCCAACACACTTCCTCGTAAGTGAAGCAAAATGGTGGGTAAATACCAGAATAAAGTACACAAATATCCATTAACTAGTCACACTAACACACGAAGGTAAGGTAGTCAGTACCGTATATACGAGAGGAGAGCAAGTATTAAATACCTTGGTAATGCACAGTATGTTCAGATATAAAACACTTAACGAGGGTTATGGCATTTTTGTCTTGAAGACGTTTCGTCTGCCAGAGGAGAAACGTCTTCAAAACACAATGCCATAAGGCGCAATGTGCGTTTTATTCATTTAAAAAACACGAATGAAAGGCCTAAGCGTTGCAGCGTTTTTACTCGATACAGAGATGAAAAAAGATTTCACGCCAGGGAACAGAAGCAGCAGTAGTCGAATTCTAGAATTAGACACATGTGAAATATCTGGGTATCATTATTTGTAGACGTTTCGCCAGCCAGTGGCTGTATCAGTACAAATACAAGGACATAATGTGAAGACTGTGTACAAGAGATGTGGTGATCAGTCCCTCAAATCAAATCAAATCAAATCAAATCAAGTTTATTCTCTATAAGGGTTACAATGTGGGGTTTACAGGATTTCGATATTGTGTGGTTTACATGTTATAAAATACTAATTACAGAGGGGCCACTAGGACACCTAGCATGGCTAGGCATTTCGGGCAGACTTAGATTAATTCTTAACATTAAATCTTTACAGATTATGGTATTAAGGCTAAGTGACTACATCACAATTTGTGAGTTTAGCAATGTGAATGCTTTTGTTTTAGCACAATACAAAGTGTCTATATTGTGTATCCTAGGCAAACTTATGACTAGTTAGGATTCATTATTTTAAGATTCGATTAGTTTCTGTGGATTATAGTCAGTGGGTGAGTGAGTGTAATTGTGAACCCCCACGGTGGTTATCATGTAGTTAGTGTGTCGGGGTGGATCAGGGAGATAAGATGTTTTCTAACTGGAGTTTTGAAAGTGATGAGTGTGTCTGCAGTTCTAGAGTTTTCAGGCAGGGTGTTCCAGATTTTAGGTCCTTTGAAATACATTGAATTTTTGTAAAGGTTTAGTCGGACACGGGGAATGTAGACAGAGATGTTTGGTGTCTGGTGTTAAAACCTGCGATCCAGTTCACCTATCAAGAAAGCGTTTTAGGTCATATGTGGTATTTTGCCAAGGAGAGGAGTTGGAAATGAATGGTTGTCCAGGGCAATTGGTGTCAATTGCAGGCTGGACAAATTCTGTAAGGAATATGCGGTAACATTCATTGACAACTGGGACCTCTTCTATTGGCAGAAATGACATGGTGTGCCAGGGAAGGGGTTAACTTATCTAGGTCTGGGGTGGGAGCACTGGCAATTGCAGTGGAGGGAGCGTTAGGACTTTAAACTAGGAATGATTGAGGTAAGGGTTTTGGCAGGAAAACAGTGAAGTCCAGTGTAGTAATATTATGAGTTGTAGAGGACTAGTAATAGCAGAACGAGGTAGATATTGAAAGCAGTGACACTGGGTGATAAGTCAGTATAGGTTTAATAGAAAACAGAAAATGGAGCAGGAAGGGGTAAAAAGAAAGGGCAGCGTCTTTCAATGTTTATTATGCTAATAGACGTAGTGCTCGGAATAGATGGACGAAGTGAGCTTAGTTGCTAGTGCAGGTAACATTGAGTATTTGCTTAACAGAGACGATGTTTTAATTCAAAAAGTCGGGACATGCCTTCGGAATGACATTTCAGGGTTTTAAAATTGTTCAAGTAGATAGAAGTATGGGGAAGGGGGGTGGGGTGGCATTGTATGTCGAGAATCGCTTGACACACTGTTTTTCCCCCCCCCCCCACCCCCCCCCCCCCCCCCTTTTCTTCTTTATTATTTATTTTCTTTCATGCATAAAAAACGGGTATTAAAGTCTGAAAGTAACACATACAGAGTCTGTTTGGATAGAATTTACAGAGGGGCATGAAAAATGATTTTAGGAGTGATATACCGTCCCCCAAAAACACAAAAAAAAAAAAAAAAAAAAAAAAAAAAAAAAAAAACTTAGATAGGGACCAAGGGAAACTACTATGGGAGGAAATTGTAAAGGCCACAGGCACGAAAATGTAGTAAATTCTAGGAGACTTTCACTTTAGTCATATTGGATTGGAATTTCTTAGACTGGGAATATAGATTCATACGACTTTTCTTACGAAGTAGTTCAGGATTGTTTTTTGAAGCAGTTTGTGGACACGAAACATACAGGGGAAATGACCTGCTTGACTTAAGTTCTGGCAAACAATGATCTTGTAATAATTTAGAAATTTCAGAGGAACTGGGTTGCTAGAGACCACAAATCAATTACATGTAGAATTGAAATGGAGTATGATTAGTAGGGATAACTCAGTAACAGTCCCAGATTATTCGCCTTAGCAGGATTACGATGGGCTTAGAGAACACTAATCATCTGTTGACATCTGGGTAACGAGAGAAGCTATCATAAGACAGTTTTCTGAAACACAGATACATGCTGCTCAAAGCACGTTTATCCCTTATAAAGAAATTAGGATCAAATAGAAATGACCAAATTTGATGGAATAATAGGCTGAAATATCTACTAGGGAATAAGAAAGGAAATATAGGCGATATCTAAAGAGGGCGAGGGTCATCTTATGAATCAGTTATATTGAACATTAAGAGGGACATAAAAAAGGGGATAAAGAAAAGCTAAAATGGCGCCAATGAAATTAAAGTTGCTAGGGATTCTAAAACAAACCCAAAAGGTTTTTTCCAGGTATATAGAACAATAAGTAGAGATAAGATAGGTCCCCTTAAAAATAACTATGGGCACCTATGACAAAGAGAATGAAATGTGCTTGATTTAAATAAATATTTTATCTTGGTTTTTACACAGGAAAGACACTAATAATAATCCGGTAATTAATTTTATAGAGGGCCAGAGAAGGATAAAATATGTAACATCACAGTCACTAGTGAAATGGTTGTGAAGCAGCTAGACCAAACTTGCAGCAAATAAGTCACCGGGTCCTGATGGGTTTTTTTCAAGGGTTCTAAAGGGAATGCAAAATGGAAGTCTGTGAACCTTAACTAATATTTTTATTTAATCTCTTCAAACATGTGTCGTGTCTGATATGTGGAAGATGTCTAATGTATTCAATTTTTTAAAACAGGGGACAAGTCGTTACGACAAATTACCGCCCAATAAGCCTTGACCTCAATTGTAGGCAAATTTCTAAGAGTCAATAATAGCTCAAAATATAGAAGCCATCTCGATAAGCATAGTTGGATAATGAATACTCAGCATGGATTCACAAGAGGCCGGTCTTGTCTAAACTAATTTATCCACTTTCTTCAGTAAAGCTATGGGCTGTTGCCACGATAAGAATTGATATTATTTACATAGATTTTAGTAGGCATTTGATAGAGTTCCGCACCAAAGGACTGTTTGAAGAGTAGCAGCTCATGGCATTGGGGGAAGAGTGCTGACGTGGATCGAATCATGTTCACGGACCAGGAAGCAGAGAGTGTCCATAAATGGGGTTAAATCGAGAGTTGATCAGTAAACACAGTGGCGTACCACAGGGACAGTATCTTGGGCCCGATGAATGTATTTAATATATATCAATGAACTTGCATGAGGAATTACTAGTGATATGAGCAAATTCGCCGATGACACGAAGATAGGTAGGATAATTGATTCAAACGTAGATGTTAGGGAACTTCAGGAGGATTTAGACAAACTCTACTCTTGGTCAGAAAAGTGGCAGATGCAGTTCAGTGTAGATAAATGCAAGGTTCTGAAGCTCGGAGTGTCCATAACCCTAGCACTTATAAAGTTAAATAATGTAGAACTTAGCCAAACGGATTGCGAAAAGGACTTGGGGGTTATGGTAAGCAGAAACCCTTTAAAACCCAAGACAACAATGCCTAAGCGTACGTAATAAGGCAAATAGATTACTGGGATTTATATCAAGAAGTGAAGCAACAGAAGTTTCCCGAGGTCATACTGCAGCTTTATACATCATTAGTAAGGCCTCACCTAGATTATGCAGCTCAATTCTGGTCTCCATATTATAGAATGGACATAAATTCGTTAGAAAACTTCAGTGTAGGATGACTAAATTAATACATAGCATTAAAAAATCTTCCTTATGAAGAAAATTGAAGACTCTTAAGTTACTTTCCTTGTTAGACGAAGAATAAAGGGGAGCCCTATCGAAGGGGAAAAGTGGAAGATAGGTATTAAAAAAAGGGGATTTTAACAAGGTCTTGGGAAAACTCCCCCCAAAGAAAAACCCGCAGTAATAGTTTTAAAATTTAGATAATTTTTAGTTTTAGAAAGGCCATGGGGAAAGAAATTTTTTTTGGAAATAGGGTATTTTGATGAGGGGAAAAAACCCCCTACCTAGTTGGGTTATTGGGCTAACTTTGGGTTATTTCAAACTTGGGTTTGGATAAAGCATGATTTGGGGGGGGTTGGGGTTTGAGGGGGAAATTGCACATCGGAGTTTGTTTTTTGGGGTGGCATTAAAAAATTTGGGGGGCCCAAATTTGTTGTTAGTGGGATGAATTTAAAGGACCTCCCTATAGGGGCCCAACAGGCCTCCCGGCAGTGTTCCTTCTTTCTTATGTTCTTATGTGAAAATTTCTTCAAAATTCCTTAGGAAAGAAAAATTTTCCATAAACCGCCAGGTCGCCCCTGTCACTAACAGGGGCCATTGAACATAAAAATGGTATAAAATAACCGCGGGTTGTTAGGTAAGACACATGCAACAGTTAGGTATTTTTATTTCGAAACGTTTTCCCCCTACAAGTGGGTTTTCTTCAGTCGAGTACAAAAAAAAGTTAAATAAAAGCAGAAAGACTTGAAGACGTTTGTAATCATCCAAAAACCCTTTAAAAATTTTTGAGGTGGTCAGCCCCTCATCTGGGAAAGCATTTTTCCAACCCAAAATTTTTGCACATGGCCCTTAAACCCCCTCCTTGTCATATTTATCCCCAACGTACCCCAACTTGTCAGACACTGCAACATCAGGGGAATTAAATTTCTAGGATATTACATAACCTTCACGCCACGCAACTACTACTACAACAACCCCAAACTTTTTTGGGAAGGACCTACTTTCCCCCGGGGAATCCCCCCTACCTTGAATATGCCCTCGGCTGCTACACCGGGATTTACTAAAAAAGCCCAGGTTTCCCTTTTCTTCTGCTTCAGAATCCCCACACAGGTCCCTTTCTCGAAACCCAAACTCCAGTTGGGGGACTGTTTCCCCTCATTTTCCCCGCACATATTTTCTATTCTTAAAGTAGGGCCCCAAAAAATTTTTTTGATAAAGCCCTGGAGGGCGAAACGTCTACAATAAAAATACCCAGAGGGTTGCACATTTTCTTAATCCCCAATTTTTCCCAGCTGTTTGTGAGCCCTTGGCCCCAACGCCCAAACAGCACAAAATCACTCTCCTCCCCCTGCCCAGGGTTCTCACTTCAACAGCTCCTCGCCCACCTTCTCCCCCTCACAATTCATACCCCTAACGTTTAAAAAGGACTCCACAAAAACCTTGAAAAGGAAGGGGTTGAAAAACTAAACTTTTCTTTAAGGAAGGGTTTTAAAAAGGGGCCCATAGGGGGACTTTTATTCCCACGGGCCCCTTTGATAACTCGGGTCCCTAATATTTTGTCAGTACCCTTGATAACCCCAAGGGTATTTTCCCTGATTTTCCCCGCTGTCAGTGCCATACTATATTGAAACCCCGGGTTCGCAAGAAATTCCCCCCCACTTAGGTTAATTTTTTCCCAAAAAGCACAAAACGCCATCACTAACTCCCAGGTACCCATTTTGCCTGGGGTAAAACAGGGGCAGCAGGTGTAATGTGCCCTATCACCTAGGTACCAAACCGTGCACTAGCTGAATAGGGGCAGCAGTGTTTTTAAGGGAAACACCCCCCAATTTTTCCAAACCCCACCGGGGATTGAACCAGGGACTTTTCAATGTGGAGCAACCCCCAATTTAAAACCCTCCCCTTTCAACAGGGGGGTGACAATCCAAAGCGACCGTCACCCGGGAAGCCTCGGGGGTCCAAGACCTCCCTCCACCCGCTTCCCCCCCAAAAGAACCCAGGTGAGTCATGGGAAGTCAGAAAAGAACTTCGACTTGAAACCTTTTTTTTAATTTCTGGGAAAACCCACTACGAGGAGCATGCCCGTCCACTCTTCGGGGACGAGGATCGACCCTCTTGAAAAACCCGCAAAAAGGATACCGCCTTCCAGTTTACACTTTTTTTGGGAAAAACTAAAAACACAAAAATAAAACCCCTCGTTTTCCAAGGTGACATCCGAAACTAAAGGGCCCCAAGGGGGATTTCAGTTACCCTTCATGGGGTGAAAAAATTTCTTGATCTTAGGAATCAAAAGCAACCCTCATTTTCCTTTTGGTTTCAAATCCTATTGCTTCCTTTTTCCCCCGGGGAAAACGGGTACCTTTCTATTTTTTGTGTTGATAGTTTCCCCCAAAGTACACAAAAATAATTATTAATTTATAATTTTTAAACAGAAAATTATTTATTTAAATAATTAATTATTATTATTATTATTATTTTTATTATTTTTAAATTAGTAGTACCCAGTAGAAAGTAGTATATTTAGTACATTAGTCGTATATAAAAGGAAAGTAGAAATAGTATTTTCTACTTCCATCTTACATTAAAACTTTTTTAAAAACACAACATATCGGGAAAGCTGAAGAAGAATCTCTAGGCGGTTTTTCGCCCCAGTTTTGAACCATTCTTGAATTTCTTGGGGGGAGTTTTTTTTCACCCACGGAAACGGAAAACACTCGGGGGTCCAGATAAAACGCCCAAAACCCGTGCTTAAAGCAGACCTTGCCGGGCCCCCCCGGTTTTTGGCGAACATTATACATACAAAACTTAAAAAACATGTTTTACCTCTGCAGCATATCGCACCCCCTGATTGGCAACAATAAAATTTTTTGACCCCAGGAAGAAGGGGGGTGCACGGGGGAGGGGATATGGGGGGTTGATCACGACCCTTTAATGAGGTTTAAAAAAACCCACGCCCTTTTGAAGGTTTAAAACGTGAGCTAGCATAAAAATATAGCTACCCATCAAATATTTAAATCTCCAAAATTTATGTAAACGCTTTCTCTCTCTCTGTCTCCCCGCTCCCCATTTTCCCGGGGGAAGTGGGTGCCCCAGCAGTAAAACGAGTACCCGAAGACACTCGGGGATGTCCCAAGAAAGTGGGGGTTTTCCTTGCGGTTTCTAAGAAAAGTAAAAAGAACCCTTTGCAGAAGCTGGGGGGAAGAAAAGGGTCCTTCCCGGGGGAAAAGGGGGGGGGGGGAAAGGGAGGGGTTGGGTTTCCTTTTCAGGACGTCCAGTCAAAAACCACGTCTCTGGAAATTGGTCGACCTTCCAAAACCGGCAGACATATGGTGGGGGCCCACAATAGAAGGGATCTTTGAGGGTCTTTCCTTTATTCTCTCTCTCAGGCATTTTCCATGTTAAATCTATCCCCTTTCTCATAACAGCAAAAATAAAATAAAAATAACAAAAAACAACAAAATTTTTACATTTTTCCCCAGGTTTTTTTCTCACCAGATTATTTTCACTTTTCTCACTAGTTTTATCTTCACTTTTTCCACCGATTTATCTTCACTGTTCTAAACCAATATCTTCACTTTTCCCGGCCACTAGATTATTTTCACAAATTCAAAAAAAATTTAAACCTTCACTGTTCTCACCAGAAAACTTAAACTGTTCTGCCCAAATTTACTTCACTGTTTTCACTAGTTTATCTTCACTGTTCCACCAGATTTTTTTTCACTGTCGCCCCAAATTTAAATTTCACTTTTCTCACTAGATTATCTTCACTGTTCTCACTAGATTATCTTCACTGCCCCTCACCAGTTTTTCTTCACTTTTTTCCCCACTAGAAAACCTTCACTGCCCTAAACTAGTTTATTTTCCCACTGTTCCACAGATTACTTCACGGGCTCACCGACTATCTTAAATGTCCCACCAAAATATCTTCACTGTTCTCACTAATTATCTTCACTGTTCTCACTAGATTATTTTTAACGTTCTAAACTAGTTTATCTTCCCCTTTTCTCACCAAATTATCTTCACTTTTTTCTCCCCAAAGATTATCTTAAATTTGTTCTCACTAGATATCTTCACGGTTCTCACCAGTTTATTTTCATTTTTTCTCACCAGATTATCTTCACTTTCTAAACCAACAATCTTCACTGTTCTCACCAAAATATCCCCCCTTTTCTCCCCAGATTATTTTCGGGGGGGCCCCTACCAGACAATCTTCACTGTTCTCCCCAAAGACATCTCCCCTTTTCTTAACCCAGATTATCTTCATTGTTTTTCACCAGACTATCTTAAAGGTTTCTCACTAGACTATCTCACGGGTTCCACCAGACAAACTTTCACTGTTCTCACCAATTATTTTCCCTTTCTCACCAACAAACTTAAACGTTTCTTCCCAATTATCTTCACTGTTCTCACCAGATTTATCTTCACTGTTTTTTACTAACAACTTCACTGTTCTCACCAGACTATCTTCACTTTTTCCACCAGACTATTTTTCACTGTTCTAAACCAATTATCTTCCTTTTCTAAAACCAGACATTTTCAACTTTTTCTTCCCAAAGATTACCCTTCACTTTTTCTCACCAAAACCTATCTTCACTGTTCTACTAGACTATCTTCACTGTTTTTCCACCGGACAAATCTTCACTGTTCTCACCAGACAAATCTTCACGTTCTTACCAGCTACTTCACTTTTTTTTTAACCGCCCGGGTTTTTAACTATTTAATCCTTCCTTCTGTCCCAGCGCCACCATTCATTACACTGACGAAGGCGGGGCCGGGAAAGATCAGGGAGGCCAAGGGATTCTGCATGGAGATGCCCAGGAGATGGGTAAGAGGTTTTAAATTCACGTAAGTTTCTGTCCAGAGGGGTTTACCAGGGTCAGAACCTAAAAGGGTACGGGCCCCTTTAACGTTCTTAAACTTTTTTCTTTAATGCAAGAATACCAGCCCATATTGGGTTTGGGTTTGGGTTTGGGTTGTTAAGTTGTTTTTGGGGAAGGAAAGGGTTAAATTTAAATGAGGTTAGGGTTTAAATGAGGTTTGGGTTTGTTAGGTTTTTTTTTTGGGGAATTTTGGGTTTTTTTTGGGGAAGTTGGGTTGGTTAAGTTGGTTAGGGGTTTGGTTAGGTAAAAGGGTTAAAGTTTTTTCTTAAATTGGGAAAAAAAAAGCCGAGAAACTTTTTAATAAAAAACTCCCCCTATGCATGGTTTTCCTTTATCAGTGACAAACGTTTCGCCCACAAAAGGGGGGCTTTAAAAAATAAAGGGAAATTTTTTGAAAAAGGAAAAATTTAAAACCTTTCGATTTCAAAACAACAAAAAAAGGGAAATTTTAAAAACTTCAGGAAAAAATAAAAATAATGATTAAAAATAAGGATTAAAAACAAAGTTTAATAAATGGGATAATAAAACTGAAAAATAAAAAAAAAGGGTAAGCCTTTGTGAAATTATTATATTAATATTATTATTATTTTTATTATTATTATTATTAAAATTTTTATTATTATTAATTATTAAAACCTATATTCCAATACTTTAAGGGAAAACAACAAATTTCTCATAAAGGTAACTTTTTTTCCCTCCTACAAGTACTTCAGGGACCCAACAGATTCCTTTAGGGTACCTTCCCTTTTCCCCCTCAGGAAAATCCTCATTTCCCTTCAGGGGACAAGATGGGATGTCTTACGACGGAAAATGGGGAGTAGCAAGCCAAAAAGGAAAATAAAATGGCTTGGGGGGCAAGGTACAAAGCAAAGGGGAGGCATGGTACAACGCAAAAGGGGAGGCTTTGGGACAATGCAAGGGGAGGCATGGTAATGGCGCAAGGGGAGGCATGGAAAAATGCAAGGTTAGGACTGGTCAATCAAGGTGAAGGGATTACAAAAGCAAGGGGGAGGCAAAGGGGGACAACCCCCAAGGGGAGGCATGGAAAAAGCAAGGTGAGGGGGGGCACAATCAAGGTGAAACATAGTACAACGCAAGGTGAGGCTGGGGACCAAAAGCAAAAGGGGAGTCATGGGACAACCAAGGTGGGGGCAAAAACAAGCAAGGGGAGGGATGGGACAACCCCAAGGGGAAGGGCTGGTACAAAAGCAAATTTTAGGCAGGGACAAAGCAAGGTGAGGGGCCTGGTACAACGCAAGGTGAGGGTGTACAACGCAAGGTGAGGTTTTGGGGCAACCAAGGGGAGGCCCTGGGAAAAATGGGAAGGGAGGGGAAGTATAACACAAGGGGAGGGATGGTTTTAACGCAAGGTGAGGCATGGGACAATGCAAGAGGCATGATTTCAAAAGACAGTAGGAAGGGGACAATGACAGGGAGGGGATGGTACAAAGACAGGCGAGGGGGTGTACCCAAAGACAGGAGACAACCTTTCTTTTGGGAAACCCTTTTAACAATCTGAAGTAAAGATTTAAAGCCGGGTTTTTAGGCATTTACGTCGCAGGGGTCTGGTTTTTAAATTAAATAAAAGGGCATGGCCCCCCCCTGTCACTCCGGGGGGAACCCGGGGTTCGAGTCCCCGCAGGGGGGCAATTTATAGGGTGACCCTGTTGCCTGGCTGGCAAAACTCTCGCTTTTCATCGGAAACCCCCCGGTTCGATTCCCGGGGGGGTAAAACATTTCCCAAAGCGTTTTTTGCAAACCGTTGTCCCCGTTCACCCCAGCAGCAAATAAGGGACCTGGATGTTAGGCCGAATGGTGGAGGGGCGCATCCTGGGGGACAAGATTGAGGACCACAAAGGAAATAAAACAGACAGTTTTTCGAGACCTTTTACTAACTTTCTTGGGGAAACCTGGGGGGCTAACCCTCCGGGGTTTTAAAAAACCAAACGAAATCCTCCCTTTTCGGTCCCTTTCGTTCCATTAAATGGGCCCAAGGCGTTCCAGTTTTTTATCCCTTGGGAATTTTTCAGGCCCTCGCATTTTCCCCACCTAATCGTTCATTCAGCTGGCCTGGTTTTTGGCTGTTTTTTTTTCCCCAAATAAATACCTCACCTCAGTCCCCCCTGGGCGATGAGCAAACCCCGTGTTTTTTCTAGTTTAAAAATTCAACTTGATCCCTTTTCACATATCTGATGATACCTTTTCTAAGGAGCCTGGGGTTGACTTTTTAATTCTAACAAAAATTTCTTTTAGTAAAAAGCTTTACTTCCGCCACCACCACCATTTTCCCACTACTACAAATTTTTACTACTGTTTTCTATTCTTATTACTTCCGTTTCCCCATTCCCTTTAAATTCCCTTTTTGTAAATTTCTTTTGTCTCGTTTCTGTTTTTTACAGGTTTGGGCAAAACTCCTAAAGGTTTAAAATTAGGGAAAAAAACTCATTAATTTTGCTTTTTTGCCCATTTATCTAATAAGTTTCTCTTTGTCTTATTCTTTAATTTAAATTTTAAACAAAACGTTTTCCCCAATTAAGGGTACTCAAGTGTTGCACATTGTCTCAACCAGAAACCAAAAAACGTAGGGGGCTGTGCCCCATTTTGTCGATATTTTGGGGCCCTTTTCCCTTTCTGCTGTGTTTTTAGATGGGGGGGACCCTTTGCCGTTTAAAAGGCTTCAACCCTCAACCCAAAGGGGCCCCGGGAGACTGTTATAGACTTCACTCACGATTTTTACGAGGAGCCTTCCCACCAATTTTTCTGGGCCCTTCCCTTTCCCAAGGGAAAACGGGCCCCTTCCTCGCCTTCCTGGGCCCTTCTCCTTCAGGTAAAATTTTTTTTACTGACAGAAAGGGGGGTCTTCAAAACAACCCTTTTTTATTGAGTCAGACGTGTGGATTTGGTCTTTTAATTTTAAAAGATTTGATATCTTGGGGAAGGGGCTTTCTCTCCCTTTGGGATCCTCTCTTCTGCTTCCCTTTTTCATTTCTTCTTTTTTTCTGAAGACCAAATTTTCCTTTTCCCCCCGTTGTTTAGATGTTTAAATTTTGTTTTTCCCCTTCCTTTTTTTTGGCCCCCCGGGGGGTTTTTTTTTCCTCTGGTCGCAGCCCATGCCTCAATGGGGTTTATTAAAACCCCTTCCGTTTTACTGCCCCTTTTCTTCTCCCTGGCTGTTGGGAAGAATTATAAATTTGTGGGGAGTGGGGGTTGGTGGGGTGGAAAATAAGGGTCTGAAGAGCTCTTTACTTGCAGTCTTTTATGAAAAAAGAGGGAAAAAGAACTCCCGTTT
Source organism: Cherax quadricarinatus (assembly GCF_026875155.1). Taxonomy (NCBI): domain Eukaryota; kingdom Metazoa; phylum Arthropoda; class Malacostraca; order Decapoda; family Parastacidae; genus Cherax; species Cherax quadricarinatus. Next base: position 256,796 of record NC_069431.1, read on the forward strand.
AATGTAAAGAAAATTCCCCCCTCAAGAAACCAGGAAATACAAATTTTGGGAAGCTCTTTGGAAAAAAACCCCACGATATGCCTCTTTTGGGCTTGGTATCTTGACTGGAAAAGAAGTGGTGAGATCATTTTTTTTTGTGGGTTTTCCCAAAAACTTGAAATCTTAGGGGTTGGGTTTTCTACTTTGTAATAGGACGTCGAGGAAAGGGGAACTTTCAAATTTGGGCTCTTTAAAATCATTTTAAATTTTCCACGCAAACCCAAAACCACTCCCAACAAAGTTATAATTCTTCCCCAAAAGCCAGGGGTTTCACTGAACGCCCCAAAGTACTTTCACAAGCTAACCCAAAGTCGCCAAACGCTTCTAGCACTTTTAGTTTAAAAGGGTCTAACCAGGGCAAAATCCAAGCCCTCAAAACCAGCCCAAAGCAGGGGTTTACACTATACCCTGTGGAGGGTGTGGGCAAATTTACGTAGGTGAAACAGCAAGAAAAACCCCGACCAAAACCCCCCAATGAACACATTTACGCAATTTGGAACGATAACTTGAACCAAAAGCCGTGTACAAAAAAACCCAAAATTCACCCAAAAACTCAGAAATTCAAGACCCCCCCAATTATGACAAAGAAACAATTTTTTCCCTGCGCAAGGCCTCGAATCACCCCTGAAAAGGGTTTTCGAATACCAAATTAAAACAAAACAACGGGCAGTTTCACCATCTCCGAAGTCCCCTTTGCAAGAATCCTCCTGAAAAAAGTAAAAACCCCCCATCACAAGGGGTCTCCTGTTTACTACAAAAGCCCCAAAACAAGGAGTGAACACGGGAAAAAAGCTGCCTCCCTTTTCCCGTCTATATTTGCCAAAACCCATTTTTTTGTTTTCCCAAGAAAGGGTTTAAAAACCTTTTTTTCATACTAATTTAAATTTCTCTAAACCCAAAAGTATTAACTTTTGCCTACTACTACTACTACAAACCACCACTATGAACATCGAAATGGTACCTCACTAGTATTGCACCTCATCTGAGCCTATATATACCCTCTGTGTCCATGTATTGTTTGTAATGGCTTGATAAAGCTCCTGGAGAGCGAAACGTTGCCACAATAAAAGTCACATTAGTTGCACTTGTGTCCTTTTACTTTAACATAGTGTAGGTTAATGAGAGTGTCGTGGTGGTCACCACTGAGCTGTCATTACCTACCTACGCCGTGCGTCACTCGACTCACCTCCCCTGCCTATCCCTGCCTACTGACTCCCTTACTCCCATAAAACCCCAATTATCATTTCGTTCCATTACCCCCTTACATGACACAAGACGCCGCATGGGGCAGACAGAGCCGGTGCGGCTGCTGTATGGAGTATGGTGGATCTTCTCGGTCGTCGTCATCTACGCCTACACCAGCACGCTGATCGCCTTCCTTACAGTACCTCGTAAGACCAACCTTATCAACTCTTTTGGAGAACTGGCTAACCAGGACAAGGTACTCTGGAGTTACCGGATCATTACACCACACGACGCCCTCTTCTCGGTGCGTGAAACTAACTTTTTTGTACTTGCTAATAGTTTATGTTCCAGCAAAGCTAAAAGCCTGACTGATTACCTCAGACTACCTTTCCGCTTTGCCTGCCGTCTCCTTGCATTCAACTGAGAAGTCCGCAGCACAGGCCAATAATTTCGTCAATTAAGATACCAATTTGTTCACACGCGTCTTACCCATCAACTAACAATGGGAAATCAATGCTTCTAGTGTATAATCAGGACAATCAGTATCCTGTACCTATTTACAGCTAGGTGAACAGGGGCAGCAGTTGTAAGAAAGCTTCCTAAAACGTCTCGATTGGCACAAATTAATCACTTGGCAAACAAATCACCCAATTCTGAAAGCGTCCGCTCAGAATTAAAAAAAAAAAAAATTACTCGCATAGTAAATTATTTTTTTTTTAAATTTTTGACTGTTTGTAAAACGAAGTTTTTCAACTGCCTCGTTGTAGATTCTTAATTAAACTACAAAAACTTCACATGATTTTCCTTGCTTTGTTTTTGTAAAGTCTGCCTAAGCAGAGGCTGAGCCGCGATTAGCAAACCTGGGATTAAAAATGAAGATTTTATTCGGGTTATTAACACAAAGGATTAACATTTACGATTGGATTATTAATCCTCTTCCCGGAATGTTTTGGATATTTCAATTTACTTCTTTATACGTAATAATGTTGGAAAATACGATAAACGATGCTTCCTTGCACTAGCTTCTGATCAGCTCAAGTTATGTGCACGAGTGAGGTCCATGACTCAGGAAATCGCGATGACACGAATGTAAACAAACCAGGGAACGGGTGGGGGCTGAACCTATGGCGACTGAGTTCTGGAACTCACAGACCATTGCGTTAACCACTGATTACGTACTGTTTTTTTGTACTCTAGCATCCCCTGTTAACAAGGTCCCCAGGACCCACAAAATTTTCCCCCTAAATGTATTAAATGGCTGTATAAGTGTCATTCCACAACTGATACCAAATACCTGGTTCTAAACCCCTTTTACTTACAATTGGATCCCTTCGGATTAGAACCATAAACCACGTAGCTGCTCTTTGAGCTGAATAACCTCACACGGTTTAGCACCTTATAAATTTAACCAACGCGACAATACAGTGTTCTGTTTTTTAAAGTGAAGTTAAATAACTTTCATTATTATTATTATTATTATTATTATTATTATTATTATTATTATTATTATTATTATTATTATTATTATTATTATTATTATTATTATAATTATTATTATTAAAGCTAGGGGTAAACCCGTTCGTTGACTTACAGAGTGCCGAGCCTCCAAGTACTTACTACAAGATTGGTCGTTTGTTGAAGAAACGACCTGACCTTTTGGTGCAGACTGACCGCCAGGGACTCGAAGCCGTGCTGACAAAACACATTGCCTTTATTAAGGTATGCACCCCTTATACCTGCTTTTTCCTTATACCTCATTTTCTGTTGGTCCTTATATCCAAATCGTCCTGCCCTTCCATACCTGGAGTTTACCTGGAGAGAGTTTTTGGAGGTCAACGCCCCTGCAGCCCGGTCTGTGACCAGGCCTCCTGGTGGATCAGAGCCTGATCAACCAGGCTGTTTTCTGCTGGCTGCACGCAAGCCAACGTACGAGCCACAGCCCGCTGGTCAGGAACCGACTTTAGGTGCTTGTCCAGTGCCAGCTTGATGACTGCCAGGGGTCTATTGGTAATCCCCCTTATGTATGCTGGGAGGCAGTTGAATAGTCCCCGGGCCCCCCGACACTTAGTGTATGGTCTCTTAACGTGCTAGTGAACCCCTGCTTTTCATTGGGGGGATGTTTTCTTTGTCTGCCAAGTCTTTTGCTTTCGTAGTGAGTGATTTTCGTGTGCAAGTTCGGTACTAGTCCCTCTAGGATTTTCCAGGTGTATATAATCATGTATCTCTCCCGCCTGCGTTCCAGGAATACAGGTTTAGGGAAACCCCAAGCGCTCCCAGTAATTGAGGTGTTTTATCTCCGTTAGCGCGCCGTGAAGGGTTTCTCTGTACATTTTCTGGGTCAGCAATTTCACCTGCCTTGAAAGGGGCTGCTTTGTGTGCAGAAATATTCCAGCCTAGATAGAACAAGTGACCTGAAGAGTGTCATTATGGGCTTGGCATCCCTAGTTTTGAAGGGTTTCTCATTATCCATCCATTTCATTTTTCTAGCAGATCGATTGATACAATGTTATGATCCTTGAAGGTGAGATCCTCCGACATGATCACTCCCAGTCTTTGACGTTGGTGTTTCGCTCTATTTTTGTGGCCAGAATTTGTTTTGTAAATCTGATGACGATTTAATTTCCTCGTGTTTGCCATATCTGAGTAAATGAAATTTCTCATCGTTAAACTTCATATTGTTTTCTTTCAGCCCACTGAAGATTTGTTGATGTCCTCCTGGAGCCTTGCAGTGTCTGCAATGGAAGACACTGTCATGCAGATTCGGGTGTCATCTGCAAAGGAAGACAGGGTGCTGTGGCTGGGCATCCTTGTCTATGTCAGATATGAGGATGAGGGAAAAAGATGGGAGAAGTACTGTGCCTTGTGGATCAGAGCTTTTCAAACCCTAGCTGCCTCGACTTACTTGTTTACTACACTCCCTGGTTCTGTTAAGAGGAAATTATAGATCAATCACCCTTTTCCCGTTTTTCTTTAGCACCATTTTGGCCTATTACCCATTAAGTCAAC
>NC_069431.1:261525-308541 GCF_026875155.1 Cherax quadricarinatus
AAGAAAAAATTTTTCTTTTTTTCCCGTTTGTCATTTTGGGTGTTAAGGGACAAAAACTCCAGATTGCCTTCTAAAAAGGGAAAAAAAATTTGGAAGATTTTTTAAAGACTGTAATGACCAAGCACCCTTTTGTTCAGGAAATTAATGGACTTAATGACTCCATTTACGAGAAAACTGGATGCCAGTTAGAAATTTTGATAAGCTTTTCCCCTAATCTTAAAAAAAACTCATTCCTCGCTATATTTTTCAGACTACTTGGGGCGACAACATTTTTCCCCTCCCACCTTTTTGTTACATTAGGTCTAAAGGTTCACAGGTTGGTTGAAGCCGTACTAGCCCCCATCACTTCTTGCTCCATACTAATAGTAAGAAAAGGTTTTGTAAAAAGTTGGTAAATTACCGACAATAGTAAATAAAAGGGGACCAATGCAAAAAATTGGAAATTTACTGTGGAACTTTTTCGCTCCCCCGGGAGTTTTTCAACTTGAAAAGCTCCGGAGAGCAAAACGTTCCCACAAAAATTTCACATTAGTTGCACTTGTGTCCTTTTACTTTAACAAATGTAAAAGGTGCCATTTTTCCCTTTGAGTTTACCTTTCTCCCCAAAAAGAGGAAAAGTGTTTTCAGACCCTTCCTTAGAGTCAAAAAGCCCCCAGAGAAATGTCTCGTGAGTTTCATGTGGTTAAAAACCAGGACCTCCAAAAAGCGGGTGTAGGATCACCGGTTCATTGTTAGATGAAAGTGAAGGTACCCCCTCCGATACCATAAATTTTGACTGGGTCAGACCAAAGCCCAGGTTTCCCTACTGTCCATCCTTTGTTTTTTCCCTGTTTTTAACCTTAGATATATCGAAGGACTCCTTTGCAATTTAAACGTAACTGCCTTTCTCTTCAAAATTTGCCATAAGGCCGCTAAAAAAAACAATTTACCCCAAAGGGAAAAAACTTTTCAAATAAAATTTAAAATTATAAAAGACCCGTACAAACAGTATTTAAATTTAAAATTCAGTGAGTAACTATTCCATCTTAGTTGCCAAGTCAATGCAGAGAGACTGTTCTTTTAAAAGGCTCATGCCCTCCGTGGCCGGACATTTCCGCATCGTAAAACCTTTAAAAAAAAAATTTGGGAAACCTATTTTTGGCCAAAAATGTCCTCAGATATCACACCTAGTAGATCGTGTAAGTTTGCCAACGTCATCCCCCCGAGGTCCAGGCGAGTACCTTGGGCAAAATGCCCATTTTTTCGGTACCATTTGAAAGAGTACTATTTACACGTTGGTCCTTTATCTCCACTTTTTATCTGGGGGGCTAGATATATATTAACATTATTGATTATGCTTCGAGTTTCCCTGAAGCCCTTTCCCCTTAAAAAACCATAACTATAAGAGGGGTGAAGCCCTTTTGTCCATCTTCTCCAAAGGGGGGGCATCCCAGAAATTTTGTCTGACCGTGGGAACAATTTAATTGACTTAATGCAACACTATACCAAATTCTGGGGTAAGCCTCTCTTTTACCACACCCATCATCCCGCTGTAAGGGGAGGATTGAGTCCCAGCATTCGATTCTAAAGTCCTTTTTAAAAGGAAATTTTGCTCCTTAAACCTAAGGAGTGGCATCGTTACCACCCTGTTTTGTTTGCCAGAGGGAAGTTCCCAGTGACTCTTGGGGTTTTAAACCCCCTTTTTGAACTTCTCTATGGAGACAGGCCGGGGCCCATTTTCCACCTTCATGACTTGGGACTAATGGGGAGTAAATGCGGGGTTCGTCTTTTTCCGTTTTCTCCTTACCTTAGATCAAACTTAGGGAACATCTGACATAGTTTCGAAAAACCAAGCTTGTCAATGGACCATACAAAACCTATTTGATTCCAAAAGTCAAGGAAAGTTTTAAAGTAGGAATGAAGTTCTTGTATTTCCCTAAAAGTCAAATAAATTATTAGTGCATGGAAAGGTCCATAAAAGTATTAAAAATTTTGTGGGAAAGTTGACTACCCCATAAAGTAAAGGGGGAAACCTAATTTTACATATCAACATCCTTAAAAATATTACGAAAAATGGGTTAATGCCTTAAAACTTTGGACTTAGTTTTTTTCCACACGAACTAAAGACAACTGAAAAAGAAAGGTGCAAAATTTGACACCCTAACTTAGACTATGATGAAGAACCATATTTTGGGACTCTTGACCCTCGGAACGCAACCAACTTTAAATATTAAGAATTTTGGATACCTAAGAACAAACACTTCAATGGGGAGAAACTTTTCAGGCTTTATGATATTCCAGTTTTACCTCCACGGGAGTCCATAAGATTTACTTAGGGACGGGGAAACCCATCAAACGGAAATTTTACCCATTTTCCCGCTCACCTTAGGGATGCATTTGCAGAGAGGTAGACAAAATTTTAAAACTAAGACATTGAACCTTCATATTTTTATTGTTCACCATTTTCTGGGTTAAAGGGGGATAATTTATTAGACTCTATTGACTTTAGAGGCCTTAAAGCTATAACTGGGGGATGCTGGCCCCCCCTTTTGCCCCTTTAAAGATACGATCTAAACCCAAATTTTTATGACCTTCCCCTTTTTTTCAGAGATGATATTGCACACCCTATCAAATAAAGTGAATCCTTTTTTAAGCGTACAAACCCCCTTTTCCTACACACCAAGTGCTGATGCAGTATAGAACTATGCCTTCGGTTTGGTAACTGCCTGTGCTACCTACGTGAGACTGATGAGAAAGGTCTTGGGTAATAGGCCAAATGTTTCAGTTTATTTTGATAACATTTACGTAATGACATCTACGTGGGGCGAACATATCCAAACATTAACATCAGTTTTGCGTAGGTTACGCTCACATGGCCTCACTGCCAAGCCGAAGAAATGCTTCCTTGGGTATAACAAGATTAGATATCTTGGACTGATGCTTTCTAATAACTCTCTGCAACCTCTCCCCAGTAAGATCAAAGCTTTATTATAATTTAAATTCCCCAAAACCAAGAAGCTCATGCGAAGCTTTCTTGGTTCTGTAAATTTTTATGCACGGTTAATCCCTAACCTTACTGATCTTACAGGCACTTTATCCGACTTCCTTAAAAAGTCTGTGAAGGAACCTCTTGAACTTTCCGACGTAGCTCGGAAAGTTAATGAGATTAAAAGTATCTTTCCGAAAGACCCTATACTTAAGATTCCAGATATTAATAAAACATTTTGTTTGAGAACTGATGCCTCCAATACTGGCTTAGGTGCAGTGTTACTACAATATCATGATGGTACTCCCTTCCCTGTATGCTTCCTAAGCCGGAAACTCCTTCCCGCAGAAACAAGATACTCTACAATAGAAAAGGAATGTTTAGCCCTTGTGTGGGGTATCTCCAAACTTAAATTTTAATTGCTGGGAAAAGAATTCATTTTAGAAACGGACCACAAACCTTTGATATACCTAGAAACTTTTAAGGGAACCAACAGTCGCCTCTTGAGGTGGACATTGGCACTCCAGGCTTTTAAGTTCCATATTGTGTATATCAATGGTTCATCCAATTATTTCTCTGACTGGTTAAGCCATGACAGTCAGTAGAAGATTTGTTGCCTTACACGACTTCCACATGTTAGAACTTTTTCCTCACCTATTCTTCTTATACTCCTTGACTATAAGTCTTGGTATGGGGGAGTGTGAGGGAAAAGTTCAATAGATAGGAGTAGCAATATAGTAACAATAGTTTCATTACCGGCTACTAGTTAAGGTAGGGTAAGTCACGCTCCCGCCTTTCTTCCCCCTCCCCGAAAGTGATAGTTTGATTGCCGGCTGCTTGTTAACGTAGGGTCAGTCTAGCTCCCACTATCCCTTCCCCTCCCTCTTCCACCCCCTCCTTGAAAGGTGACGTGTGGGGCTCTGGTCAAACAGTAAATCACTCGACTCACAGCTCCCAACACTACTGTAAGTACATGCCTGCCTTGTGTTCTAGTGGATTTATTGGTTAAAAGCTTCACTTTTGACCAATAATAAACTTAGTCCTTTCAGTCTTGCTCTATGTTGACTGTTGTAATAATCACCACGTCTTTTGAGTAATGTACACTGCCATGCAGAGTGATTATTTAAGTAGTGGGTAACCTGTCTATCTTTTCAGCTTGGATGACAGTGAGGGTCACCTGTCAATCAACGAGCAGAACAGGAGAAGGACTAACGTCCTGGAGACATCCCCATTTTGTATTGAACTACCTGTGCACCTGTATGAAATTGCAGGACGTAACCCCACATCATTGCAGCGGTAAAGAACCTGCTTTCCTGTCATCGGGATAATACTCACAGCGTTAATCTGTGAAGAACTAGCCAGTGGTGGTCACCAACACCTGCGACCCCTTCCCCCCATCATCAGCAACGGCTACGATTTCAACAACAGTGTCACCAACACCAGACACCCATATACATATTAGCGTTGAATTCAGTTATCATTTATATTTTTCATTTTCTTTAATGTAGGGTTAATATTTCATATTTAAGTGTTTTACATTTTATATTTTATATTTTCTATATAATAAAGTGTTTATGTTTGTCTGTTATTATTTCTTTTTCTATTCACTAATTTTCCTGAGGAGGAGCCAGCCTGGGTAATACTGTCTGAAGTTGTTACAGGGCTGAGTAAGCCTTCACAAAACCAATACTCCTTCGTTCTTATGTTCTTAATAGGACTGATGAAGTCACTGCGTGGCGAAACGTTTTCACAATAAAGACACCCAAGTATTGCTCAAACATCTAACTTATTTTTATTATAAGATGTTGCAATTCGGATGTTCAATTGAACTGTGAAGTTTTTTTTTATCAAGAGAGCGATTGACGAACGACCGCGAAGGCTTGTCCTTTTTTTTGGTTTTGGGGGGGAAGTCACCTCGTCAAGGACCTTTCACCAGCATCAAAGGGGCCATTACCCGCATCTAGGCACCCACACCACATCAAGCCCATTACAGCATCTAGCACCCATCACCGCATCAAGGCAGCCTTACCACATCAGCACCCATCCCACACAAGGCACCCTTACCAGCATTAGGGACCCCCCACCAGCCAAGGCAGCCATTGCCAGCATCAAGGCACCCATCACCAGCATCAACGCACCCATTACCACAACTAGGGGACCCATTACCCCATCTAGCACTCATCACCACATCAAGGGACCCATTTCCAACACAAGGACCCTCACCACATCAGTACCCATCACCAGCACCCTTTGCACCCATCAAAAAAACATCAAGGCACCCACACCACATCAAGGGGACCCATTACAACATCTAGGCACCCATTCCAGCATCTAGACACCATCACCAGATCAAGGGACCCCCTTAACCAGCATCAAGCATAATCACCAGCACTAGGGACCGATCACCACATCAGGCACCCATTAACACATCTAGGCACCCATCCCCACATCAAAAAACCCTTTCCACATCTAGGGACCCATCGCCAAACAAGGGACCCATACCTGCTCAAAGGCACAATACCAGCATCTAGGGACCCCTTACCACATCAAGGGACCCCTCACCAGCTCCCATCACCACCTAGCACCCCTCACCAGCATCAAGTCACCATTACCAGCATCAAGGCACCCATTCCAGCAATCTAGGGACCATCCACTAGCATCAAGGGACCCCTCAACAGATCAAGGGACCAAACACCAAACGTCAGGGTCCCTTAAACCCCATAAAGGGACCAATCACCACATCAAGGCAGCCATTACCACTCAAGAAAACCCCTCACCACATCCGGGACCACACCACATCAAAACCCACACCCGCATCAAGGCCCCATCACCAGCAAAGAAACCCCCCCACGTCAAGGCCCCAGCATCAAGGCGCCCATCACCAGCATCAAGGCACCCATCACCAGCATCAAGGCACCCATCACCAGCATCAAGGCACCCATCACCAGCATCAAGGCACCCATCACCAGCATCAAGGCACCCATCACCAGCATCAAGGCACCCATCCCCAGCATCAAGGCACCCTTCCCCAGCATCAAGGCGCCCATCACCAGCATCAAGGCACCCATCACCAGCATCAAGGCACCCATCCCCAGCATCAAGGCACCCATCACCAGCATCAAGGCACCCATCACCAGCATCAAGGCACCCATCACCAGCATCAAGGCACCCATCACCAGCATCAAAGCACCCATCACCAGCATCAAGGCACCCATCACCAGTATCAAGGCACCCATCACCAGCATCAAGGCACCCATCACCAGCATCAAGGCACCCATCACCAGCATCAAGGCACCCATCACCATCATCAAGGCATCCATCACCAGCATCAAAGCACCCATCACCAGCATCAAGGCACCCATCACCAGCATCAAGGCACCCACAACCGTAAAACAAGCGCTATTTATCTGAAAACGTTATTGTTATTCCTTTAAATCTGACCAGTCGCCGAGTTAAAATGTTCAAATAATAAGTGTTTCTGCATACAGATAAGTTTTCTAAGTCTGGATGCGGCCACGAGATGCACTTCAATTTGTTTCTCTTAAAATTTGATAGTGAGACGCTGTTCTCTGATTTGTTACCTTCAACCTGATCCAGGTGGGGAAAAGGGGTCAGTGTTTTTTAAACCTGTCTCCAGGGTGGGGGGAAAAAGGCACACGGTACATTTACCTGTCCCCGGGTTTGGGGGAAAAGGTAACGTTTTACATTTAAACCTGTCTCCTTGTGGGAAAAGGTACAGTGTACTTTTAACCTGTCTCCAGGTGGGGGAAAAGGGTACCGTTCATTTAACTTTTCCCAGTGTGGGGAAAGTACACGTGTACATTTTTAACCCTGTCTCCATTGGGGAAAGGTCACGTGACTTTTAAACCTGTCGCGGTGGGAAAAGGAAACTTTTGCAACAGTTGTGTACTTTATTTTTTGAAACGCTTCCCCCCGCGCAGAAGGCTTTTTCACGAGAACAGAGGGCAGAAGTATAGAATAGTAACGAGTAAGGCCATCACCCTTCGAAGTAGATTTATGGTAGGTCAGCCCCCATATAATTGTTTTCAACTTCCCTTCAAGGTGAGGGACGATCACAAATCGTAAGAAACATTGCAAACAAACAAACCACCGTGGGGTTAGAACCTGCATCAAAAAGTCATGAGGGACTACTACTCTCCTCGTCCCAGAAAAGACCCTGAATTGAAGTAAAAGTCATGGTGGGGAGACCACCGTAAAAAGATACCCAAGAAAATTACGAAAGGGTAAAACTACGACATTGTTCCTAAGAGTATAAAAGGGGGGGACCTACAGCAGGTTATGCCCCTACTAGACACATGTTCTCTAAGGAAGAATTTGAAATCTTCTCCCGGCTGACGACAAACCCCCTCAAAAGGAATTCCTAGATTAATTGCTGGAACTTTCCCCCCAAGGTGTAAGCGAGACATTTCGCAATAAGATTCTCAACTTTTTTTCACATAGTCTTCCCAAAAGAAAACGTGAGTGTTGGTTGTTGGGGCGCATATGGCAAAAATGACAAAAAATGAAACCTGCCTTTAGGGGCCAGTACCCTTCTGCAGTGTTCATTTGGTCTTATCAAGTTTTTTTCAAGCATTGCAAGTTTTTGGGTGGGGGTTCAATGACCAGCTAAAGGTGCCAGTAAGGGGTTCCTCAGTGCTTTTTCTGTGGGACGCAATCTTTCTTTGGCATCTTAAAACCAAAGAAAGGAAAAAATTTTTTTTTTTCGTTTACCTAAAATAGTGTAATAAATGCTTTATTTTTTTTTTATAGGTCTGAAATTCAATTTGCCGCAGTTGCGGGCCCCTTTTCAAAGCCCTATTCGCGGGGCTGGAAAACAAGGCCCTCTTACGCCGGTGCATTACGGTAAACGCTTGCGGAGCAGGCCGTGCTGTCTACAGAGGCAGTGACAGACAAGCAGCGTTTCGTGTGGCAGACCCTGCGAACCTGGGGCTCAACACACGTCCGGCCCTACTAAGACGAAAACCTCAAGTCAAAGAGGTTTTTTTTTTTCTCCCTGGGGGTCAAGCCTCACCCCCTAGCCTTTCCCCCCTTTAAAAATTTTTCAAGGGTTTTTCTCAGGAAGATTTTTTCCCAAAAATGGGGGGTGCCCCCCACCCCTTCCCCCTTTTTCCCCCTTTCTTAAGGTTGAGCCTGGGGGGTAAACATATTTTAAGGGAACAAAAGGGGAAATCAAAAGGAAACCCTAAGAAAAGGGGCCCCAACCTTTGCCCCCCCTACAGGCCAAAAATTCACCCCCCCAACCCAAAAAGTACCAACCCAATTTAAAAAGCAACCCGATAAAAAAAAAAAACAAAAAAATAACCCGGGAAAAGGGACAGTCCGATATAAAAAACAAGTTTTAAAATTGGGTTTTAAAAATTGTTCCAAATAAAACCTTTTTAAATGGCTTTTGCTAAGAAATTTTTTTCAAAGAAAAGCTTTTTTAAAAAAAGGTAAGGGCCCAATTTTTTATTTACATTTAAAAACCCCCCATGGAGGTAATGGGGAAACCAAATCGCCCTCTGGGGGGGGATTGGCCCGCGTAGGATGAGGACCCATTGATATGGCCCGCAAAAAGGAATAGGGGGAAGGGGGGGAAACCGTATTGTCATTTGCCAAAGGGGGGGTGGAAATGAAATTTTTCAAGCCCAAAAAATTGGTTAATTGTGGCGGGCAAATTTTAAAAAAGGGGAAATTTTTTAAATGGGACCCTTTTTTCAAAAAACATGAAGCCCAGGGAGGGGTTTTTATTTTGGGGTGGGGTGGGAGCACTGCCAACGCAGTGAGGGGGCAGTTAGGGGCTTTTAAAATAGAATAGTTAGTGGTATGGGTTTTTTCGGGAAAAAAAACCCGGGTTGTAATAGAGTCTAGGAGAACAAATAGTAGGCAAAATGAGGTGGAATGGAAAACCCGGGCACTAAATTACAAGGACAGAATAGGTTTTAGTGAATAAAAAAAGGAGCAGGAAAGGGAAAAAAAGGGGAGGAGGGGCTTTTAAGTTTTATTTCCAAATTTCGCAGTGAAAAAGGAAAGGACATTTAGCAGTTACTAGCCCTGTTATTTTTAAACTGTTTATTCCCCCAAAAAGGACTGGTTTTTTAAAAAATCGGGAAATTTAAAATAAAAAAGGGTTTTTTTAATTTTTGGGAGATAAAAATTTCGGGGAAAGGGTTTTTTGGGGGGGGGGCATTTTTGTCCGAACCTTAAAAATGTTGAAAAAAAACGGTATAAGTCTGAAGAAAACACATACAGAGCCCTGTTTGGATAGAATTTTCAGAGGGGCATGAAAAATTAAATTTTAGGTGTGATATACCGTCCCCCAAATTTAGATAGGGACCAAGGGAGACTACTTTGGAAGGAAACTGTTGGGGCCACAAGGCACGTTTAATGTAGTAATTTAGGAGACTTTTAACTTTAGTCATATTGATTGGAATTCTTGACTGGGAATTTTTAGAATTCATAACTTCTTAGAAGTAGTTCAGGATTGTTTTTGAAGCAGTTTTGACAGAACCTACAAGGGGTAATAACCTCTTACTTAGTTCTGGCAAACAATAATCCCTTGTTAATAATTTAGAAGTTTCAGAGGAACTGGGTGCTAGCGACCACAAATCAATTACTTTTTAAAAATGATTGGAAGTATGAAGTAGGGATAACTCAGTAACATCCCAGATTTTCGCTTAGCAATTACATGGCTTAGAGAACACTTATCATCTGTTGCTGGGGTAACGAAGAAGCATCAATATGACAGTTTCTGACACAATACATGCTGCTCAAAGAACGTTTATTCCCTTATAAAGAAATTAGATCAAATAAAAAATGACCCAAAATGGATGAATAATAGGCTGAAATATCTACTAGGGCATAAAAAAAGGAATTATAGGCGTATCAAAAGAGGCGAGGGTCATCTTATGAATCAGTATTGACATAAAGAGGGACATTAAAAAGGGGATAAGAAAAGCTAAAAGGGAATATGAAATTAAAGTTGCTAGGGATTCTAAAACTAACCCAAAAAGTTTTTTCCAGGTATATAGAACAAAAGTCAGAGATAAGATAGTCCCCTTAAAAATAACTATGGGCACCTTACGACAAAGAGAATGAAATGTTTCTTGATTTTTTAAAAAATTATTTTCTCTCGGTTTTTTACACAGGAAGACACTAATAATATCCGGTAATTAATTTTTATAGTGGGCCAGAAGAAGATAAATTATGTAACATCACAGTCACTAGTGAAATGGTTGTGAAGCAGATAGACAGACTGAAGCAAAATAAGGGCACCGGGTCCTGAATGAGGTTTTTTCAATGGTTCTAAAGGAAGCAAAATGGAAGTCTGTGAACCATTAACTAATATTTTAAGTTTTCCCCTTCAACAGGTGTAGTGTCTGATATGTGGAAGATGGTTAAAGTAATTCCTATTTTTAAACAGGGGACAAGTCGTTACCGTCAAATTTCCGCCCAATAAGCCTGACCTCAATTGTAGGCAAAATTTCTAGTTTAATTATAGCTGAGATTATAAGAAGCCATCTCGATAAGCATAGCTTGATTAAAGATACTCCAGCTGGAATACCACAATAGCCGTGACTAGTCTAACTAATTTATTAACTTTCTTCAATAAAGCTTTTTGAGGCTGTGTGAACCACTATAAAGAAATTGATATTATGTAATTACTTATATTTTAGTAAAGGCATTTGGATATAGAACCTGCACCAAAGAACTGTTTGAAGAAAGTAGCAGCTCATGGCATAGTGGGAAAAGTGCTCTCGTGGATCGAATCATGGCTCCACAAACAGGAAGCAGAGAGTCGGCCCCTAAATGGGTATAAATCCGAGTGGGGATCATTAACAAATGGCGTTCCACATGGATCTCATTGGGCCGTTTGGTTGATTAAATATATATCAATGAATCTTGATGAAGGAAATACTGAGATATTGAGCAAATTCGCCATGACACAACGATAGGTAGAATAATTTGATTCAAACGTAGATGTTAGGTAACTTCAGGAGGATTTAGACAAACTCTACTCATTATCAGAAAAGTGGCAGATGCAGTTCAATGTAGATAAATTCAAGTTTCTGACGCGTCGGTGGTGTCCATAACCCTAGCACTTATAAGATTAAATAATGTAAGAACTAGCCTATACAGATTGCGAAAAGGACATGGGGGTTATGAACGCACAGAACCTTAAACCAAGACAGCAATGCCTAAGCGTACTAATGCAAATAGATTACTGGATATATATCAAGAAGTGTAACAAAAGAAGCGAGAGGTCATACTGACTGCAGTTTTAATACATCATTAGTAAGGCCTCACTTTACCTAGATTATGCAGCTCAATTACTGGATAGCTAGAAGCAGAAGATACTTGAAGTCTTCAGATCTTTCTGCTTCTACAACTTTTTGTACTCACTGAAAACCCTACTGTGTAGGCGAAACTTTTTCAAAATAAAGATACCTAACTGTTGCATATGTGTCTTACCTAAAAACCGTGGGTTTTTTAACCTTTTTAATTTTCAATCTTCAGACACTGCAACAAAAGGGGTATCTGGTACGACCTGCAATAACTTCGAAACCCCACTAGTGAGAGCGGCTGGATTTGAGAGGGCCTGACCTCTCAACATCTGAGTTCTTACCTCTTTTGCCTACGTCTCACCTCTTGGCCTATATAAGGCCCATCCGTATTCACCCATATTGTTTCATACTATGGAACAAAGCTCTTCTCCCGACTGAGGTGACCCCCAAAACTTAAGGGGATGGACTGATTTCATCGTCTTCAAGTTCTTTTTTCAATAAATTTTTTCCCTGTACTCGACTGAAGAAGCCACTGGGGTAGGCAAAATTTTTTCGAAAAAAAAGATACCTAACTTTTTTGCTTTATGTGTTTTAACCAAACAGTATAGCATTGCTGTTTTAGCAGCAGCAGCACAGCACAGCACAACAGCACAGCAGCAGCACACAGCAGCACACAGCAGCAGCAGCAGCAGCACAGCAGCACAGCAGTAGGTCGGGGTACAGCGACCCCTTTAACAAAAATGCCCGGTTACTGGGGAGCCCAAAAAACTTCCCAAAAATAAGATAAAGGAACACTGCAGAATGTCTACTGGCCCTTACGGGGGAAAATTCCTTCCCAAACCACCTTTTTCCCAAAAGGGCAAACAAAAAGGTTTTTTAAAACCGGTGATAATTTAAACGTGTAAGTTCCCAAGGAACAAGCCCCCAATCGTCCCACAGGGGCTCCCAATATTAAAAATCTGTGTTCTTTTTAAAACTTTGTCTTCAAAAAACGACCAAACACAGACCCTGGCTCGGGGGGGGATTAGCGTGGCCCCGGTTACAAAGCTGCTTGCTTCTGAGATTTTTAAAAAAATGATTTTTGGAGAGTTAAAGGGAAAAGGCCTTTGCTTCTCCGGGGAGGGTTTAGGAGGCTAAAGGGTTCCACCCCCAAGGGGCCGGGAGAGAGTGGGGGGGTGGTTGGAATTGGGGAATGAGGCTTCTAGCAGTGGGTGCAGCTGTCTCCCCACGTGAGGAGGCTGTAGGGGGGGAGGTAGCAAGGGGTTACCACAGGAGGTGCAGCCCACCAACCGTTTAAAAAGTGGCGATTTGGGTTCACAAAATTTGGGGGGCGCATCAGAGAAAGGAAATTTAAGAGTGAAGATCTGAAGGGGGGAAATCGCTTCTCTGTTCTCCAGGAGAATGTATTTTCAGTGGCCATTGAAGGAAAGGGGAACACTGCCCCTGCTAATGAAGGAAAGGGCGCATTCTTGGGGTTTTGGTGACTCTCGGGTTAAAATAGGGTTGACCGGTTTTTTGAAAATGGGAAAATAAAAGATGAAGATAGAGGGGCTTCCCTGGAGCGGTGTTGGGGACATTGTCAACAAATGGATAATATCATGTCAGGAAATTTTGGGAACAAGCCCTTTAAACCCCTTTGGTCTCAGTGCGGGTGGAAATGATATTGGGGGGGTGGAAAAGAAGAGCTGCTAGTTTAAGAAACAGGTCAGCTAAAAGATTTCATTAAGTCTAAGGGGGGGGAAACCCCCAATATATTAGCATCTTGCCTAGGGGGGGAGTAGGAAATAAAAGGGTTTGTCTGGGGGAAATTTGGGTGTAAATTGTTGGCTAGACAGTTTTCTGCAAGGAACTTGCAATCCCCTTTCATTGAAAAAACGGGAAAACAACTTTTATGGCAAAATGATATTTTATGAAAGGGGAAATGGGGTTCATCTCCCCGGGGGCCAGGGGTGGTAGCACTTGAAAAACCGAAGAGAAGGCCATTGGTGAAAGGGCCTTGAATTTTAAACTAAAGGAAAGAAAAGAAAATGGTGTGGGGGTAAAAACCAAGCAGTTGCAACACTGGGGTTTGAAACAGTAAATGAATAAAAGGCATTCACCCTGAATTTAAATAAATAAAAAAATTAAAAACAGGTCAGAAAAAAAAGGGGGGAACAGCAAGGGAAAGCAAGGGACTACCCCTTAAGGTTTACTATACAAAAGCAGGGGGGTTTAGAAATAAATAGATGAGCTAAGATTAAATTGCAAGTCGGGAAACCCTAGATTTTAAAAGCTATAACGGGAGACCTGGCTCAATCTGAAAGATAGAGAAAAGCCATCTGAATGTCACCCCCCGGGCTATAAATTATTCCACACTGACGGGGTAAAAACGGGAAAAAGGTGGTGGAAATAAACGATGTATGTTTAGAGACAATTTAAATTGGTTTTTGTTAGAAAAGATATTAAATTAGAAGCGTCAGCCACTGAAACGTTTGGTTACACTTCTTTTAGGGCCGAAAAAACAATTTGGGGGTGATTTACAGGGCCCCAAATCTGATAGGGATGCAGTAAACTTTTATTGGGCCCAAAATTCCCTAAAGGGATCCCACAAACGAAAAAAGTTGTGCAATGGGGAGAAATTTTAACTATAGACAGATTGCCGGGGCAATTTGACAGGAAATTTAGGTCGGGTTTACTTTCCTTTTATACAACCAGGATTGGGTTTTTTTAAAAAAGTTTGTGGGCAGAGCCAAATAGGGAAAAAAACCTCCTAACTTGGGTTTTTGCCCGTAGGGAAACCCCCAAAATTTAAAAAAACTTTTAGGTTTTAAAATGAGCCCTTTGGGGGGAAATGATCACAAATCACTCAGTTTTAAAAATATCTGGAATTCCCCTAAAATGGCAATCAAGCTCCGTCCCGACTTTTTGTTTGGGTGATTTCATAGGGCTGAAAAATTACTTAGGGGGGCTGAACCCGGAAAGACCTTTCTAGGGGGCAGTAAGGTGGTGATGGTTGCCGATATGATGCTTTTCCCGGGATAGTTTTTTAGCTCTCAGTCAAATTATGTTCCAAAAGGGAAATCCCGATCAAAAAAAAATGATCCCAAATGGATTTAACCCTAATTAAAATAACTGATTGGGGGAAAAAAGGCCCTAAAATAGGCAAAAACAAAAAAAAGAGGGGCAAAAATTAAGAAATCCCATATAATTTTATTTAAAGAGAGAAAATAAAAAAGGGGGAAATTTGGGGGAAAACAAAAGAAAAATTTTGAGGTTAAAAAATTTTTAAGGAAACGAAGACTAACCAAAAGGGTTCTTTTCCAAGGGAACAGAAATAAGATCAGGGAAAAATAGGCCCCCCAAAAATTTTCCCCGGGGCAGCTCCCCCTGACAGTGAAAAAGGGAATGTGTAGAAATTTTTTAAAACAAACTTCCCCCTCATTTTTAAAACCCGGGGGATACCAGTGTATTCCAGAAAAGATTAAATTTTGTAAACAGGACATAAAAAACTGTGCACTATTAGGGGCACAAGTACATGGCCTTTGGCAAATAATAAATTAAAAACCCAACAAATCCCCAGGCCCCGGGTGAAATTTTATGCAAGGGTTCAAAGGAATGAAAAAAGGAGCTTACCCCCTTTGGGTAATCTTTTCCCAAAAATCACTACAAAAATGGAAAGGTGCCAGATAAGTGGGGAAAAAGGGAAAAAGTGATACCCTTTTTTTCAAAACAGGTGACAGGGCCTTAAACTTTGAATTAAACCAATAAGCCAACCTCCATATGGGAAAATTTTTTGGAATCAATAATTGCCAGGGAGTTCGTAGCCACCTTGAAAAGCAAAAATTAATCAAAGAAATCTCAGCATGGGTTTTACAAAGGGGCGTTTTCCCGCCTTTCGAATTTTTTAACTTTTTTTTACTAAGGGAATTTTTTGGGGGAAAATCATGGGAAAAGAATATATATTGTGTAAATGGACTTCATAAGGCTTTTGACAGGGGCCCCCCATCCCCAAAACTTGAGGAAAATTAAAGCACATGGAATAGGGGAAAATTTTTTCCGGATAAGGCATGGTTTTACAAATAGGCAGCAAAGTTTGCCCAAAAAAGGGGAGAAACCCGAGTGGGGAAGCGTCAACCCAGCGGGGTTCCACAGGGGTCAGTGTTGGGCCCCCTGCTGTTCACAAAACCAAAATAAAAAACATAAAATGAGGGCATAAAAAAGCGACAAACGGCAAGTTTGCCGAAAAAAACCCCCAAAAAAGGGGCCCTTTGAATTCATTTTTTTGAAAAAGAGGACAATTTGAGCACTCCAGGGAAAATTTGAAAAGACCTGAAGCCCGTGGTTTGGAAAAAGTGGCCGATGCCCGTTTAAAATAGACAAAAAGCAAATTTTAAAGTTTGGACCGACAATAAACCCGCCACAAAAAAAATAAATAATGTAGTCTTAAAATTAAGGGTTGCAAAAAAATTTAGGGGTTTGGTTAGCATAATCTGAAAACCAAAACAACATGCATAAGTGTTCCAATAAACTAAAAAAATCCTTGGCCTTTATTTCAAGAAGCAAAAAATAATTAAAGGGGTCCTCAGGGTTTTTCTTTTAACTCTAAAACATCCTTGTTAGGCCTCATTTAGATTATCTGCCAAAAAGTTTTGGTCACCGTAATTTCAGAATGGATATAAATTCTCTGGAAAAAAGTACAAAGGAGGAGACAAAAATGAACCCAAAGGGACAGAAACCTTCCCCATGAGGGTAGATAAGGGCCCTGAAACTGCATCTCAAAAAGACGAGAATTAGGGGGATTGATTGAGGTTTATAAGTGGAAGCAGGAATAAAAAAAAGGGGGTTTAAATAGTGTGTGATAATATCTACCTAGACAGGACTCCGCAAGGGTTTTAATTTGGAAAAAAATTCAGATTCAGGGGGGAAATGGAAAAAAGATGGTTTGGTAAAAAGTTGTGGATGGGGGAACAAACCCCAAAAGTACCGTTTAGAGGCCAGAACGTTGTGTATTTTTAAAAATAGGTTTGGATAAAAATGGTAGTGGGGTGGGTGTGAGTTAGCCCTGATAGCTTGTGCTACCAGGTCGGTTGCCGGTTCCTCCCTTGGTCAATGTGACCTGACCGCTAGGTTGGGTGCATTGGGTTTAACCGGTAGGGATTGGACCCCCTCGCTGGGCCTAGGCCTTCCAGTGTTCCTTCGTTCTTATGTTCTTAAATTTTTTTTTTGGACTTCGTGGGTGGAATCCCCGGGGGGGGGCCTCAGGCACAAAAAGGGAAAACAGCCCAACACTAATTTTCTTTGGTTATACGGGGAAAAAAATCTTCCAGCGTTTTTCCCCCACCACCTTATTTTCATACAACTTTTTAGCGTTTTTTTTGATAACCTGGGAAATGGGGGACTCAAGTTAAAAGGCAGATATCATCGTCAGTGAGCCTAAAAAATTTTACGTGTGAAGCGTGGGTGTTGTGTATTCTTTTTGGCCCGGGGACCTAGAACACCCATAAAATTTTTAGATGGGGTATGTTCTGATCGAAGTCCAAAAAGAAAAGAGAATATTAACATTTCAGTAAACCACGGAACGGGGGGTTTGAACCCCCAAAGGGGATTAAGGGCGCAAAACTTATGCACTGGCCGGGTTTCACACTCACTCACCTGAGTTTTAAACCCCACCCGTTACGTGGTTTTTTTTACAACGTGTCATTACGATTTTGGAGTCACAGTAACTAATCCTTACTCCTCTCTTTGGGCTCTATGTCAGAACTCTTCTAAATTCTTAGGGAAAAACAGTTCCCCTCACCGCCAGTGTCCCTCTCCATAACTGGCCATTATTTGGTCTAAGAAAGGTTTATTCAGCGGAAAGAGACTTCAAGCATCTCACACCCCCCCTCGTAGTGGTTTTAAAAAAAATAGTAACAAGAAAAAGTAGGGATCTGTCGTTTAAATTTGTGCGATAAGGGTGGTCTCAACCCCAAAGGGGCGTTGGCCCCCCCAAATCCTCTCCAGGTATACTCCGGAACAGAAAAAACAGCCCCTCATTAGGGTTCAAAAACACTGAAACTTTAATGAGTCTCAGAAACTGGAAGTACTTTCCCCTTTGGGTTGTAAAGGACCTTTTTAGTATTGGCCAGCAGGCGTGCTGCAGTGTTCCTCCTTTCTTATGTTCTTATAAGAGAGAGCAATAAGCCCCGGTATCCTTGAAGATGGATAATTAAATGGGACACAGATGTGCATGTTACACCAACATCAACGTAAAGTCCTATATTTTAATTCATACAGTGGTACTGCGTAGTAGTGCCACGGCTTCAGACCACATAGATTGGTCTAGGACGGAAATGGTTATCCGAGACAGGAACGGAAAAATAGTTCTGGAATCTGCGAGCATTCATACCTTAGACACCATCGGCCAGAACCAGGGAAGTTACCAGCTGTTGTGAGTCGTGGCTCACACGCTCCACAGCACACATCACTCTCCTCACCTGACATGGGTTCTCACTTCACGACTCCTCGTCACCTTCTCTCCTCACAATTCATATCCTACGTTTACCAAGTACTCCACACAAACTTGTAAAGGATAGTGTTGTAACTAAACGTTTCTTTAATGAACGTTTTACAAGGTCCCATAGTGTGCTTTTATTCCCACAGGCACCTTGATAACTCTGTACTAGATATGTTTGTCAGTACCCTTGATAACCCCAAGGGTATCTGCCCTGATATTCCCTGCTGTCAGTGCCATACTATATTGAAAGCCCCTGGTTACGCAGAGCATTTCCCGCAACTTAGGTTAATTTTGTCTACAGGATGCGACACACGCCAGTCGACTAACTCCCAGGTACCCACTTTGCTGCTAGGTGAATAGGGGCAGCAGGTGTCTTAAGAAAACACGCCCCAATGTTTCCACCCGCACCGGAGATTGAACCACGGACACTCAATGTGTGAGCAATCCCAGATTAACCTCTCCTTCAACAGGGGTGGTGAGCAATCCAAGAGCGACCGTCTACCCTGGAAGCCTCGTGGTCCAAGACCTGCCCTCCACCGCTGCTTCCCTCCCGAAGAACTCCAGGTGAGTCATCGAAGTCAGATAGAGACTTCGACTTGCACCTTTTTTTATTTCTGGGGAAAACCTCACTACGAGAGTAGCATGCCCGTCTCACTCTTCGGCGGACGGAGGATCGAGCCTCTTGAAAAACCCGCACAAGGATACCGCCTTCCAGTTTACACTATTTAAAGCAAACTAGAAGGCACTAATAATAACCCCTCGATCTCAAGGTGACATCCCGTACGTCAAGCCTCAAGGAGTAGTATCAGTTACCCTTCATGGTGGGTGAAGAGTTCTTGATCTTAGGAGTCGAAGCTGCCTCCTCTTCCTTGGATCAAATCCTATTGCTTCCTATTTCCCCGGACACTGTACCGTCTACTTGTGTTGATAGATTCCCCAAGTGCACAATAATTATTATTATTATTATTATTATTATTATAATTATTACAGAAAATTATTATTATTATTATTATTATTATTATTATTATAATTATTATTATTATTATTATTATTATTATTAGTAGTAGTAGTAGTAGTAGTAGTAGTTTCTACTTCCATCTTACATCAAAACATTCTTTAAAAAGCAACAAATCAGAAGCTGAGAGAAGAATCTCTAGACGATGTTTCGCCCCGTCTTGTCATGTAGGGCGGTAATTATTAGGGGAATATGGGGGTAAGAGAAGGGAGTCAGTAGGTAGGGGACAGGCGAGGCAGTAGGAGGGATGAGTGCGGAGGTCGGTAGGTAATGTGAGGTCACTGGTGACTACAACTTCACCTCTCATTACTCTACCCACCACTCCACACTACTCACCCTCTCACTACTTTAACTGAAATAAACTAATGAATAAATAACGGGGACAGTGATTATTACTATTCTACTCAAACACAGTTTATTATGAAGTCTTTGTACAATAATATATTTGGGAACAGGAGAACATTATTGTGGTTTAGATAAATGGGATGGTATGTATAAACAGTGAGACAGGGAATACAATCAACTTGACCAAAATGAATATAACTTACAATATAGTTCAGAGGGCAGTTCATCACAGGAACTATGCCACAGGTCCCAAGACCTACACAGCACGAGTACTGCGCCAAGCCAGTACTCTGCTCAATGCCTCCAACAGTCTCCTCCAGAGACTTCAGCAGCCTTCTCCTGAGCCCTGCACCCCAGCAGCAGCTCCGCTCGAAGTCTCTGCTCAGGAGCTCTGCACCCAGGCCAGAGCACAGCACGAATCTCCCGATCATGCTCTTCCTTGGGCTTATATGGTGGTCCAAGCACACCCCACAACCACGTGTACGACCTGACGCTTAGGTCTGACGCCGTCAAGAACAAAAGACCTCAGACATGGGCGTGGCTGACAGACGTTTGCCAAGGCCAGGTGTGACCATATAATTGGTTAAATTAGGTCTCCCAAGAGACGTCACAAGCCCAGCTGAACTACATCACATCCCCCTTTCTCCCCCAATTTAAAATATCTGAGAACTAGGACAATTTGTCCTAAGTTATTAGACTATTTTAATCCTAACCCCTTAAATTTATTACAATACAAAGACAAAATTATACATAATACAAAATTACTCAATTACATATATTTCCCTCAACCTTCTCATCTACCACAAGGCAGCGTAATCAGTACACCTCGCAGTTGGCCAACATAACAGTTGCTCTTTGGTGCAAAGCCTCCTTACCCGTCATTTCTCCTTAAACCTAAATATCGGGCTCCAGTGCCTTCCCTACTTCTACTAGAAATACACTAGCCAATGCTAGTCACCCTCGCACGTTAACCATTGGGCCAAACCTCTCTAGGCTTCTATGGCGTGGAAAACTGCTCCAACGGGTTGCATTCTTTCAAGTAACTGCAACTGGACCACTTCACGACCACCAAGGTCGCATTTTCGGCACACTTCACATGCACACTACAACATCTGAAAATCGAGATAGGGCAGGGATTGCAGCTAAGACCCTCCATTATCCTATGCCATTACTAGGTTTCACTGGCCTCATAATACAAGGCGGCCATAATCACTGGACCGTATTCAAGGTCACCTTATTTCACACAGGTAACACTAATGCTTCTGGCAAGTCAAAGTAGGCTGGGGACATCTCACACTATCAATTGTCTCTCATGGCTGGCAGGACATCCCCGCATACCGGTCGTACAGGTCGACCAGCAAGGCAGAATACACCTCCATGCCGCTCTTGAAAGCAGGCTGGTCCCAGCAGCTGGAGTCCATCTCCGCGGCTCACGTCCTTCCACATCTCCGAATATGGCAACTCCTTCACAGTAGATTCTCCTGTCCTGGCACACCAGCCAGAATCCCTCACACACCACTGCAGCATCACCGCCATCTCCTCCTCTTGAGCTAGGCAGCATCGCAGCATCACAGCACGGTCACAGCATATCCATCATCACAGCACGGCCGTATCACAGCAGCACACAGCATGGCCACAGCATCGCAGCACGGTCCCAGCATCACAGCATCACAGCACGGCCACAGCATAACCATCATCACAGCATGGCCGTATCACAGCAGCACACAGCACGGCCACAGCATCGCAGCATGGCTACAGCATCGCAGCACGGCCACAGCATTCCAGACAACATCACAGCAGCCGACATCAGCAGTGGCAGGCTATTGGCAGTTGCTCGAGGTGAGGTGAGGTCACTTCAGGTCATCAACAGCAGGTACGGTCACCCATCCCTGGCAACTGCGGGTAACTGGCGGTCCGCGGGTGATGGTCACAGAGGTTGGGTGACGCAGACACCCACTACACTGGATGACAGACCAGGTCAGCAATACATCTACTTGGGCACATCAGCTGGGTGACTGGGCATATCAGCTGGGTGGCTGGGCACATCAGGTGGACAGCAATCATAGGCAACTCTTCAATGGGTGACAGTTGTCGGTTAGTCTTCCAAGGCGGGCTGGGTGACTTCTCATTCATCTGTAAATATTCAATTTCGGCCAGTAATTGCTTCCCCCAAAAGTCTCACCCAAACACTGATATTCTCCACCATTTATCTCAAACCAACAACCAACTCCACCAAATATAATATTACACCCAAACAATTACTCAGACCCACCGTCTGAAAAAAGGTCAGTTAAGGTCACTTGGATTATAATATCACACTGATATTTACTTTAACTTTACACACACAAGAAAAGAAAATGGTAGCATAACATAAGTATAACCGAGCAGTCAAAAATAAGGCACATGGGACTGGTTCCTACTATAAAAATAATAAGAACCACCACCGCTTAGACACCATGTCATGTAGGGGGGTAATGATTGAATAGGATATAAGGGGAATATGGGAGTAAGCGGAGGGAGTCAGTAGGTAGGGGACAGGCGAGGCAGTAGGAGGGATGAGTGCGGAGGTCGGTAGGTAATGTGAGGTCACTGGTGACTACAACTTCACCTCTCATTACTCTACCCACCACTCCACACTACTCACCCTCTCACTACTTTAACTGAAATAAACTAATGAATAAATAACGGGGACAGTGATTATTACTATTCTACTCAAACACAGTTTATTATGAAGTCTTTGTACAATAATATATTTGGGAACAGGAGAACATTATTGTGGTTTAGATAAATGGGATGGTATGTATAAACAGTGAGACAGGGAATACAATCAACTTGACCAAAATGAATATAACTTACAATATAGTTCAGAGGGCAGTTCATCACAGGAACTATGCCACAGGTCCCAAGACCTACACAGCACGAGTACTGCGCCAAGCCAGTACTCTGCTCAATGCCTCCAACAGTCTCCTCCAGAGACTTCAGCAGCCTTCTCCTGAGCCCTGCACCCCAGCAGCAGCTCCGCTCGAAGTCTCTGCTCAGGAGCTCTGCACCCAGGCCAGAGCACAGCACGAATCTCCCGATCATGCTCTTCCTTGGGCTTATATGGTGGTCCAAGCACACCCCACAACCACGTGTACGACCTGACGCTTAGGTCTGACCCGTCAAGAACAAAAGACCTCAGACATGGGCGTGGCTGACAGACGTTTGCCAAGGCCAGGTGTGACCATATAATTGGTTAAATTAGGTCTCCCAAGAGACGTCACAAGCCCAGCTGAACTACATCACAGTCTTGTACCATTGCATGTATTTCTTGGGAGTTATTTCACCCACGGTACTGTGACACTCAGTGTCCAGATGAACTGTCCAAAACAGTGCTTGAGCAGACCTGTGCCAGGACCCCGGTCTTGGCGAACATTATACATACAAACGTAACAATCAGTGTATACCTGCTGCAGCATATCGCAGCTCCTGATTGGCAGACAATCAGATTTGATCCATGAAGAAAGGCGGTGCACTGGGGAGGGGATGATGGAAGTTGATCACGATCCTTTGAAGGATTAAATGTGAGCTAGCATCAAATATGAGCTAGCATCAAATATGAGCTAGCATCAAATATTTCAATGTCTCTCAATGTCAACGCTTTCTCTCTCTCTGTCTTTCTCTGGCAGTTTCCGGTGGAAGTGTGTGCGCCAGCAGGTACACAAGTACCCGAAGACACTCGCGGATGTGCAAGAAAGTGTGGGTTCCTTGCAGGATCTAGAGAAAAGTATGGAATCCTTGCAGAAGCTGGAGGGAAGCGTTGGGTCCTTGAAGGAGGTGAAAGGAGGTGTGGCTTCCTTGCTGGACGTCCAGTCATACGCACGTCTGCTGGCAGATGGTCGAGCCTTCCTGAACGGCAGACATATGGTGGTGGCCACAATAGAAGTGAGTCTTTGACGGTCTTTCCTTTATTCTCTCTCTCAGGCACTCCATGTTCAGTCTATCAGCCTCTCATAACAACAACAACAATAATAATAATAACAATAATCAACATAATTTACATCTTTACCAGGTTGTTCTCACCAGATTATCTTCACTGTTCTCACCAGATTATTTTCACTGTTCTCACCAGACTATCTTCACTCTTCTCACCAGATTATCTTCACTGTTCTCACCAGACTATCTTCACTGTTCTCACCAGACTATCTTCACTGTTCTCACCAGTCTATCTTCACTATTCTTACCAGACTATCTTCACTGTTCTTACCAGATTATCTTCACTGTTCTTATCAGACTATCTTCACTGTTTTTACCAGACTGTTGACACGTAGTTCTTCCTTCTGTCACAGCGTCCACCATTCATTACACTGACGATGGTTGGCCAGGAGATCACGGAGGCCAAGGGATTCTGCATGGAGATGCTCCAGGAGATGGCTAAGAGGTTCAACTTCACGTAAGTTCTGTCCAGAGGTTCACCAGGCGTCAGAACCTCAAAGGTACTGCCTCTAATCGTTCTTACACGTTCTCTTTAATGCAAGAATACCAGCGCCATATTGGTTAGGTTAGGTTTGGATTGTTAAGTTTGTTTTGGGTAAGGTAGGTTAGGTTAAGTGAGGTTAGGTTAAGTGAGGTTAGGTTAAGTTAGGTTTGTTTTGGGTAAGTTAGGTTAGGTTAAGTTAGGTTAGGTTAGGTTAGGTAAGGTTACGTTAATCTTATTGATAACGTAGCCGAGAAACGTTAATAAAGACTTCCACTGATGCAGTGGTTACCTTTATCAGTGACAACGTTTCGCCCACACAGTGGGCTTTAAAAACATAAGAATTTTTAGAAAGGATGAATTAAAACATTTCGATTTCAAAACAACAAAAAAAGAATTTAAGAACTTCAGGATAAGAATAAAAATAACGATTAAAAATAAGGATTAGAAAATAAAGTTTAATAACTGATGATAAAAAAAACTGAAAAATAAAAAAATGATAAGCCTTTGTGATATTAAATCATTATTATTATTATTATTATTATTATTATTATTATTATTATTAAAGCCAGTATATTCGAATACTTAAGGTATTACAACAGAAGTACTCATAATGGTAACTTTCTGCCTCCTACATGTGCTTCAGGTACCTAACTGATTCCTTCAGGTACTCTCCTTCCCTCTACAGGGCTCCTCATTTCTCGTTCAGGTACAAGATGGTAGTGTCTTACGACGGAAAATGGGGAGTAGCAATGCCAAACGGAACATACGATGGCTTGGTGGGCATGGTACAACGCAAGGTGAGGCATGGTACAACGCAAGGTGAGGCATGGTACAACGCAAGGTGAGGCATGGTACAACGCAAGGTGAGGCATGGTACAACGCAAGGTGAGGCATGGTACAACGCAAGGTGAGGCATGATATAACGCAAGGTGAGGCATGGTACAACGCAAGGTAAGGCATGGTACAACGCAAGGTGAGGCATGATACAATGACAGGTAGGTATGGTACAATGACAGGTGAGGTATGGTACAATGACAGCAGGTATCGTACAATGACAGGAGACAGACTTAGCATTAGACCTGTGTAACACTATCTGAAGTATAGATTAATGCAGCTTCTAGGCATTTTACGTCTGCAGGTGTCTGGTTTCAGAATAACTAAGAGGGCGTATCCCTGCCTGTCACGCGGGAGACCGGGGTTCGAGTCCCCGCAGGGAGACAATGTTTTAGGGTGACACTGTGGCCTGGGCCCGCAAAGCTCTCGCTTTGCACACGGAGGGCCCGGGTTCGATTCCTGGCGGGTAGAAACATTTCGACGCGTTTTCCTTGCACCTGTTGTCCCTGTTCACCGAGCAGCAAATAGGTACCTGGATGTTAGTCGACTGGTGTGAGTCGCATCCTGGGGGACAAGATTGAGGACCACAATGGAAATAAAACAGACAGTTCTCGATGACTCACTAACTTTCTTGGGCTATCCTGGGTGGCTAACCCTCCGGGGTTAAAAATCCTAACGAAATCATCTTATCGTTCATTTCGTTTTCCCTTAAGTGACCGAAGGCGTTCCAGTGTTATATACTTGAATTATTCAGGCCGTCGCATTTTCACACCTAGATGCGTTCATTCAGACGTGTCTCTAGGTTTGTGGCTGTTTTTCCCCAATATATACCTCACCTCAGTCTCCTGTCGGGATGATGCAAAGCCCCGTGTTTACTAGTTTAAGATTCATCTTGATCCTGGTCACATATCTGATGGATACTTTGTCTAAGGAGACTCTGGTGTTGACTTCTAATTCTAACATTACTTCTAGTAATAGCTTTACTCTGCCACCACCACCATTACTACTACTACTATTATTACTACTGTTGCTATTCTTATTACGTTCCGTTTCCTGCATCTTCATTCCCTTTATGTACTTTCTGTGTCTCTATGCTGTTTATACAGGCTTGACAAAGCTCCTGAAGAGAGTAATATTGAGGTAATAAACGTCTCATTAATTTTGCTTGCGCCCATTTGTCTAATAAGCTTTCTCTAGTCTTATTCTTTACATGAACTTGGAAACAAAACGTTTCTACAATAAAGGCACTCAAGTGTTGTACACGTGTCTCATGCCAGAGACCCTAAGAGACGTAGGGTCTCTGGCCTCAGTTTGTCGATATTTTGAGGCTGGTCTCACGTTGCTGCTGTGTTTCAGATGGTGGACTTCGCCGTCAATGGCTTCACCATCACCCAGGCCAGGGAGACTGTGATAGACTTCACTCACGAGTTCTACGAGGAGCCTTCCACCATTCTTCTGCCTTCTTCCAAGGAACACGACAACTTCCTCGCCTTCCTGGAGCCCTTCTCCTGGCAGGTAAATTTTGGACTGACTGACGGAGTCTTCAACACACCTTTCCCTTTCATTGAGTCAGACGTGTGGATTTGGTCTTTCATTTAAATGTATAGATATCTTGGAAGGTGCTTTCTCTCTTGGCATCATCTCTTCTGCTTCATCTTTTCATTCTTCTTCTTGTTTCTGAAGACTATTTCCTTTCCCTCCGTTGTTTATGATGTTTATTTTGTGTTTTCTCTTCTTTATGGCCCTGTCTTCTTTTTCCTCTGGTCGCAGCCTATGCTTCTATATAGTTCATAAACCTGCTTCCTTTTTACTGCCTCCTTTCTCCCGTTTTCTTACACTTTTTTCGTGTTTTTCAGTTATATACACTTGCAGACCTGATTAATTTAAACATAATATAATTTGACGAAAAAGAGGTCACACAATCAGCACTGAAAGTAACCATAACAAATCATGTAAATTGTAATGGAAAATAACATCACATTTCGGTCTCTCCCGGACAGGATGATGGTTTAAGGCGAGCCGAAACTCACAATTTTCATTTCTGTTTAGTGGTTTTGTTGAAACACTTTAAATAATGTTGCAAACGTGTCTAACTTATGTTTATGTTAGCAATAAACTGCCAGATGCAACATTACTGAAACTAATATCGTGAGTAGCTTTAATAATACAATGGGGCAAATTTATCAGCGCGAATGGTTGGGTTCGAGTTAGACCTGCCTAGCATGTGATAAATGGTTTTGAAAACAGACAGGTTAAAGATTGAGACACTTATGCAACATATACGAATCTTTACTGAAGCAACGTTTCTCCCCACAGTGGCTTCATCAGTCCATACACAGCAGACAGGTGTTAGATTCCCATACATTGCATAAGTGTCTCAATCTTCAACTTGTTGGTTTTCAAAACCATTCATCACATCTGTCAGACACTGTAACATCATGGGATCTTGATACAAGGAATTCTTCAACACTTGTCCAACCTTTGGACGAAGACTTACTTACACTAGTGGATGGTTCCTCTGTGATCCCGCCTCCTGCTAAGACTCTCCCGAGTACAGTATATAAGTCACTTCTCCGACCATATGCTGTATTTTCTACAAGATTGATGGACTGAACACATCGGTTCCTGGCTGAGGGACTGATTACCTCAAACTCCTCCTCTCCTTACACCCTTCTACTTTGTATTGGACCGATGAAGCTACTATGCGGCGAAATGTTTCTTCAATAAAGTTTCCCCTATGTTGCATAAGTGTCTCAATCTGCCTAGCATGAGCCAGTAGTTCTTCAGTGCTCCTCTGTTCTCCCCAGAGACTGTTATAACCCTCAAGGGTTTAACATTTTCCAATGAATTATAAAGTTAATCTTCTATTTGTTTCTGTCCTTACGGTGGAAAGGTGTGGATTGGGATCGTGGGTAGTATCCTGCTGGTGGGTCCGTGCCTGTGGATGCTGGCTAACGTAGGAAAGCTGCCTGTGCTGTACCCGCACTCCATGAACGGGCCTCCGTACCCGATCCACAAATACGTGTGGGAGTGTGCCATCAGCCTCGTAATGCAGAGTGAGTCCCATAGCTGTAGCTTCACCCCTTCCTAGGTGGTGGGATAATGAAAATCCTGCATGTTTTGGAAGTTTTGTTACCTCTTCTGGAGGGTAGGTTGAGTCTGTTGATGAATAAGATATGTCCAACACTTGGATATCTCTATGCCGAAAGGTGTCGTCTAATCAGTAGGTTTCTTCAGTCGAATACAAATGTGACATGTCTTATTCATCAGCTTGTCGGGTAATACGCACCAATTAAGAAAACGTTGATTCGTTGCCTCAGGTCAGTTACAAACATTCCCATACCCAGCGACATTTCAGTAACTTGTTTACGATCTATTTCTCTCATTACTCCTCATGATAAGCGTCATTAATGATAATGGAAGTGTGAAATCTTCTGCCAAGTAGTATTACTGAATCAATTCTTTGGCAAGCCTCCAGGGTCGTCTGGATGGAGTGACTGGTACTCAAGATGGACTCACGAGGGCCGTTCCTGCCTAACTAATTTACTAACGTTCTTCAGTAAAGCTTTTGAAGCTCTTGATGATAAAGAATTTGATATTGTTTATTTGGATTTTAGTAAGGCTTTTGGGTGGTGAGTTTGACCTTTTGATTCTGGGCCAATAGGCTTTCTTTAGTACCTCCTGTTCCAGGATGTTCGTGTGAGTTGCTTCTAGTCCTCATCTAAACCTATAACCAAGAGATGAAACCGCGTTTGCACTACTAACAAAAAGCATTTTCAGATCCCATATCTTAATTATTAGCTTTAAAGGTAGATTAGATGGAAACGAATGAGATCAAAGAACAAAGAGGCACAATACCGTGACTTGAACAATATACAAATAACTCACACATGGGAGAGAGGAGCTTAAGTAGACGTTATAAGCTTCTCTCTCCTGTGTGCATTTGTGTATGAGTGAGAATGGTTGTACGAGTCCTGATAATAAAGAGATATACACAAATGTATCATAATTTGTTCCTTTATTCACTACGTTTCTCCCATACAGTGAGCTTTATAAAGTCCACCGTGAGCGCTAAATTTATCAGTCTTCAAAAGATTGATAGACTGATTACGTCGACTCCAGGTTAAGGGACTGATTACCTCAAACTCCTTCTGATCTTCACCCATTCTTTGTATTGGACTGATGAAGCCACTGTGTGACGAAACATTTCCACAATACAGATACCCAAGTGTTGTACAGGTGTCTATTTTATCATCTTGTCAGTTTTATGAACCATTTATTGTGTCGTGCAGATGTGATGTAGTTCAGCTGGGCTTGTGAGGTCTCTGGGGAGACCTAATTTAACCAATTATATGGTCACTACTACCTTGCCTTGGCAAACGTCTGTCAGCCACGCCTTTTCGGCTTAAGACTGAGGTCGTTTGTTCTGGACGGCGTCAGACCTCGGCGTCAGATCAACACCACGTGTGCACATCTCATTGTGGGGGTGATCTCGGGACAATAAAAGCCAAAGGAACAGCTGAGTAGGGAGATTCGTGCAGAGCTCTGGCCTGGGTGCAGAGCTCTGAGCAGAGAGACTTCGAGCTGAGTTCTGCTGTGGGTGCAGGGCTCGGGAGAAGGCTGCTGAAGTCTCTGGAGGAGACTGTTGGAGACATTGGGCAGAGTACTGGCTTGGAGCAGTACTCGTGCTGTGTAGGTCATGGGACCTGTGGCTTAGTTCCTGTGACGAACTGTCCTCTGAACCATATTGTAAGTTATATTCATTTTCGTCAAGTTGATTGTATTCCCTGTCTCACTGCTTACGTGTACCACCCCATTTATCTAAACCCCAATAATGTTTTCCTGTTCCCAAATATATTATTGTACAAGGACTTAATAAACTGTGTTTGAGTAGAATAGTAATATTCACTGTCCCCGTTACTGTATTTCTATTTCTTATATTTTATTATGTTTATATATGAGTGAAGAGTGGGCGAGGCATATGTTAGTGAGTAGTGTAGAGTAAATGAGAGTCTCGTGGTCGTCACCACTGACCTGTCATTACCTACCTACGCCACGCGTCACTCGACTCACCTCTCCTGCCTATCCCCTGCCTACTGACTCCCTTACTCCCATAAACCCCAATTATCATTTCGTTCCATTACCCCCTTACATGACAGACGGCCGCATGGGGCAGACAGAGCCGGTGCGGCTGCTGTATGGAGTATGGTGGATCTTCTCGGTCGTCGTCATCTACGCCTACACCAGCACGCTGATCGCCTTCCTTACAGTACCTCGTAAGACCAACCTTATCAACTCTCTGGAAGAACTGGCTAACCAGGACAAGGTACTCTGGACTTACAGGATCAGTACATCACACGACGCCCTCTTCTCGGTGCGTGTACTAACTGTTTGTACTTGCTAATAGATTATGTTCCAGCAAAGCTAAAAGCCTGACTGATTACCTCAGACTACCTTTCCGCTTTGCCTGCCGTCTCCTTGCATTCAACTGATGAAGTCCGCAGCACAGGCCAATAATTTCGTCAATAAAGATACCAAGTGTTGCACACGCGTCTTACCCATCAACTAACAATAGGAAATCAATGCTTCTAGTGTACAATCAGGACAATCAGTATCCTGGTACCTATTTACAGCTAGGTGAACAGGGGCAGCAGTTGTAAGAAAGCTTCCTAAAACGTCTCGATTGGCACAAATTAATCACTTGGCTACAAGTCACCCGATTCTGAAAGCGTCTCGCTCAGAATTAAAAAAAAAATTACTCGCATAGTATATATTTTTTTTTTAAATTTTTGACTGCTTTGTAAAACGAAGTTTTCAACTGCCTCGTTGTAGATTTCTTAATTAAACAACAAAAACTTCACATGATTTTCCTTGCGTTGTTTTTTTGTAAAGTCTGCCTAAGCAGAGGCTGAGCCGCGATTAGCAAACCTGGGGATTAAAAAATGAAGATTTTATCCGGATTATCAACACAAAGGATTAACATTTACGATTGGATTATTAATCCTCTTCCCCAGGATGTTTTGGATATGTTGCAATTCACTTCTTTATACGTAATAATGTTGGAAACTACGATAAACGATGCTTCCTTGCACTAGCTGTCTGATCAGCTCAAGTTATGTGCACGAGCTGAGGTCCATGACTCAGGAAATCGCGATGACACGAATGTAAACAAACCAGGGAACGGGTGGGGGTTGAACCTATGGCGACTGAGTTCTGGAACTCACAGACCATTGCGTTAAATTTACGTACTGTTTCTTGTACTCCTGACATCACTGTTAACAAGGTCCCCAGGACCCACACAATTTTCCCATAAATGTATTAAGTGGCTGTATAAGTGTCATTTCCACAACTTGATACCATATACCTGGTTCTAACCACTTTCACTTACAATTGGATCCTTCGGATTAGAACCATAAATCACGTAGCTGCTCTTTGAGCTGAATAACCTCACACGGGTTTAGCACCTTATAAATTTAACCAACGCGACAATACAGTGTTCTGTTTTTTAAGTGAAGTTAAATAACTTTCATTATTATTATTATTATTATTATTATTATTATTATTATTATTATTATTATTATTATTATTATTATTATTATTATTATAATTATTATTATTAAAGCTAAGGGCTAAACCTGTTCGTTGACTTACAGAGTGCCGAGCCTCCAAGTACTTACTACAAGATTGGTCGTTTGTTGAAGAAACGACCTGACCTTTTGGCGCAGACTGACCGCCAGGGACTCGAAGCCGTGCTGACAAAACACATTGCCTTTATTAAGGTATGCACCTTATACCTGCTTGTCCTTATACCTCATATCTGTTGGTCCTTATATCCACTCGTCCTGCCCTTCCATAAACTGGAGTTTACCTGGAGAGAGTTCCGGAGGTCAACGCCCCTGCAGCCCGGTCTGTGACCAGGCCTCCTGGTGGATCAGAGCCTGATCAACCAGGCTGTTACTGCTGGCTGCACGCAAACCAACGTACGAGCCACAGCCCGGCTGGTCAGGAACCGACTTTAGGTGCTTGTCCAGTGCCAGCTTGAAGACTGCCAGGGGTCTATTGGTAATCCCCCTTATGTATGCTGGGAGGCAGTTGAATAGTCTCGGGCCCCTGACACTTATTGTATGGTCTCTTAACGTGCTAGTGACACCCCTGCTTTTCATTGGGGGGATGTTGCATCGTCTGCCAAGTCTTTTGCTTTCGTAGTGAGTGATTTTCGTGTGCAAGTTCGGTACTAGTCCCTCTAGGATTTTCCAGGTGTATATAATCATGTATCTCTCCCGCCTGCGTTCCAGGGAATACAGGTTTAGGAACCTCAAGCGCTCCCAGTAATTGAGGTGTTTTATCTCCGTTATGCGCGCCGTGAAGGTTCTCTGTACATTTTCTGGGTCAGCAATTTCACCTGCCTTGAAAGGTGCTGCTAGTGTGCAGAAATATTCCAGC
Organism: Cherax quadricarinatus; assembly: GCF_026875155.1. Classification (NCBI taxonomy): domain Eukaryota; kingdom Metazoa; phylum Arthropoda; class Malacostraca; order Decapoda; family Parastacidae; genus Cherax; species Cherax quadricarinatus. The sequence goes on from NC_069431.1 coordinate 293,347, forward strand.
CTAGATAGAACAAGTGACCTGAAGAGTGTCATCATGGGCTTGGCATCCCTAGTTTTGAAGGTTCTCATTATCCATCCTGTCATTTTTCTAGCAGATGCGATTGATACAATGTTATGATCCTTGAAGGTGAGATCCTCCGACATGATCACCCCCAGGTCTTTGACGTTGGTGTTTCGCTCTATTTTGTGGCCAGAATTTGTTTTGTACTCTGATGACGATTTAATTTCCTCGTGTTTGCCATATCTGAGTAAATGAAATTTCTCATCGTTAAACTTCATATTGTTTTCTGCAGCCCACTGAAAGATTTGGTTGATGTCCTCCTGGAGCCTTGCAGTGTCTGCAATGGAAGACACTGTCATGCAGATTCGGGTGTCATCTGCAAAGGAAGACAGGGTGCTGTAGCTGACATCCTTGTCTATGTCAGATATGAGGATGAGGAACAAGATGGGAGCAAGTACTGTGCCTTGTGGATCAGAGCTTTTCACCGTAGCTGCCTCGGACTTTACTCTGTTGACTACTACTCTCTGTGTTCTGTTAATGAGGAAATTATAGATCAATCGACCGACTTTTCCCGTTATTCCTTTAGCACGCATTTTGTGCGCTATTACGCCATGGTCACACTTGTCGAAGGCTTTTGCAAAGTCTGTATATATTACATCTGCATTCCTTTTGTCTTCTAGTGCATCTAGGACCTTGTCGTAGTGATCCAATAGTTGAGACAGACAGGAGCGACCTGTTCTAAACCCATGTTGCCCTGGGTTGTGTAATTGATGGGTTTCTAGATTGGTGGTGATCTTGCTTCTTAGGACCCTTTCAAAGATTTTTATGATATGGGATGTTAGTGCTATCGGTCTGTAGTTCTTTGCTGTTGCTTTTCTGCCCCCTTTGTGGAGTGGGGCTATGTCTGTTGTTTTTAGTAACTGCGGGACGACCCCCGTGTCCATGCTCCCTCTCCATAGGATGGTAAAAGCTCGTGATAGGGGCTTCTTGCAGTTCTTGATGAACACGGAGTTCCATGAGTCTGGCCCTGGGGCAGAGTGCTTGGGCATGTCATTTATCGCCTGTTCGAAGTCATTTGGCGTCAGGATAACATCAGATAGGCTTGTGTTTACCAAATTCTGTGGCTCTCTCATAAAAAATTAATTTTGATCTTCGACTCTCAGTCTGGTTAGCGGCTTGCTAAAAACTGAGTCATATTGGGACTTGAGTAGCTCACTCATTTCCTTGATGTCATCTATGTAGGACCCATCTTGCTTAAGTAGGGGCCCAATACTGGACGTTGTTCTCGACTTTGATTTGGCATAGGAGAAGAAATACTTTGGGTTTCTTTCGATTTCATTTATGGCTTTTAGTTCTTCCCGCGATTCCTGACTCCTATAAGATTCCTTTAGCTTAAGTTCGATGCTTGCTATTTCTCTGACCAGTGTCTCCCTACGCCTTTCAGATATATTGACCTCTTTTAGCCGCTCTGTTATTCTTTTCCGTCGCCTGTAAGGAGAGCGCCTGTCCCTTTCTATTTTACATCTACTCCTCCTTTTTCTTAGAGGAATAAGCCTTGTGCATACATCGAGCGCCACCGAGTTAATCTGTTGTAGGCATAAGTTGGGGTCTGTGTTGCTTAGTATATCTTCCCAGCTTATATCAGTTAGGATTTGGTTTACTTGGTCCCACTTTATGTTTTTGTTATTGAAGTTGAATTTGGTGCACACAAGTGACTCTGCAATGTACAGGCCAACCCATCCCCCCCTTTTTGCCTGTTCACTCTGTCGCATCTGTATAGGTTGCAACCTGGGATCCATATTTCGTTGTCCAAGTGATCCTTTATGTGGGTCTCAGTGAAAGCCACGAACATTGCCTTTGCCTTTGCCTCTGCAAGCAGTCCACGGATGAAAGGTATTTTGTTGTTTGTTGCTGGCTTTAGACCCTGTATATTTGCAAAGAAGAATGTCATCGGACTGGTGGTATTGTTGGTACTGGGGGGGGGGGTTCCGGCATTAGTATCTGTATCTGTTGGTTTGGAGTGGAGGCCATCGACTGTGGTTCCACTCCAGGAATGACTGGATTTGATGTACGATTTCTGCCATTTCCTGCCAGTTTTTTTTTCTTCCTGGCACAAAAAAAAAACCTCTCCTCTTGAATGGCTGTGGCTACTCAGGTTTTCCCATGGCCTGGATGTTTTGTATCTTTTTGTCCCCTTTAGATGGTGTGCCTGGCAATTTAAGTTATAGCACAGTCTTTCCTGTACTGAAGAGGGACACATTTCAGGGTGAAAAAGCTTACAGGAAGGGAGTTTGCATTTTCCTGTTGTCATATGGGCACGGCATTTTCTAGGGTGGTCATAGTTGCACGTCCCATCTGTTTTTCCAGATTTCCCATGCCTGCAGATACCAAGTGCATACTATGTGGAACGTTTACCTTGATAAGACACATGTGCAGCAGTTAGGTATCTTTGTTCCTATTTTTTTGAACATGTGTCTTACTTATCAACTTGTCGGTATTGTATACCATTATCATCGCAACTTTTATATTGTCATCCTCGTGGTTTATTCCTCAGGTTCGACTCTCCCACACAATATTTTCACTATCACTACTTCTGTTTCTACCTCTCTTTGTCCCGTCCCTTCTCCTTCACTTATATACACTGGCTTCCTTACTCTTTTGTGTCTGTGTGACTTTGTAAATGGTCCAAGTGGGACCAAAACGTCGTCGTAAGCTCCTCTGTCCTATGTGCGGGTTATTTGTGTCTCTCTGTTTCCCCACTGCCCCTTACTATTCTCCCATCTCGCCCGGGCCCTTTTTGTACCCTCTCTCCACGTTTGATTCTTTCTGCTCTTTTTTATCTTTAGCAAACTGTGATAAGAACCCTTTAGTAAAAAAGATCTGACTAAAAAAATTTTTTGCGTATCCTGAACGACACTAAAAAATTTCCCAAAAAAGCAAAGTTGCCGCCTAAAAAAACTTTTCCTGACAAGGAAAAAATCTTGGTTGATTCGTATGGAGGAGGATTACCAGGCCCCCAAGCAGTGTCGTCGGGCAAATCAATCAGACTTCTTCAGCAGGGCTTCGGTTTGGGATACTTCAGCAAAATCAAATTTTCCCTCCAGCTCTTCAATGCCGGTGAGTACCCCGGTAGTAAAGAGGAATGAAAAAGCATGTATAGGGGGAAGACCCCGACTGCAGTGAATTTTTGTCGATGATAAAAGGAAGTTCATCGCAAAAGAAAGGGTGAAAAAAAGAGACTGTATACAGTGTTCCCTAATGAAATTCTCTCTTTTCCCCGTGCGTGTGTGTGATTATATATATATATATATATATATATTTTATATATATATATATTATATATATTTTTATATATATATAAAAAAAAAATTTTTTATATTTTAAAAAAAAGATAGCATATGAAAGATCTGGCTTAAAAAAGATTACTGCGAGTAAAGGAATTAGGCACTTGTCTTTTCCCTTTCCCCAGTATTTGACGGGGTTGCCAGTTGCTAAGTCAGTGGTTACTTGTGCTTACTGGGGGGTTACCCTTTGCTTAATAACCCTAATATACCTCGTCTTTGTTTACCCTTCACCACTTTAAAATTTTTTTTGGTTTTTTTGCTTTATTATCCCCAGACCATGCGGCGGCGCTAGCAAAGTAACAGAGGCCAAAATGGGTCCAGAACTGGGCCCGGTATTTCGAAAGTTAAAAAGTTTATAATTTTAAATGAACTATTTCATCAGATTCTCAAAATGGCACAGTCCGGACTGTAAAACAAGTGGAAGGCAGAAATAGGGCCAACCCAAAACAAGTGTACAGCGGGAGGGTGTCGGGCCCCTGGGCTCCCAAGCCTCCCCGTGAAGAACTTCTTGGATTCTTTTTTGGGGTGTGGGTGCCTCCCTGCTCTCCTGACCACCTCGTGACACGTATTTGGGGGAAGGTTCTGGATCTCTCTGACCACCACCCTGACCCCAACAACCCACCACCCTGACCACCACGCGGGCCACCGCTCGCCAGGGTATTACCCCCCGTCTTTTTACTCACTACAAAAATTTTATTGTATGATGGGGCTCATTTCTTAGGGAAAATTTATTGTTATATTTATGGGGAAGCCTAAATGCTTGGGAGGCACAAAAAAATCGATCAAAGGGAAAGGGGATTAAAACCCTCACTAGATGAAAAAACCTTGAGGGGCCTGTTTTCCTCAAAAATTTAACTAAAATTACTTTTAATTTAGATTTTTTTAAAAAATTCCAGAAATTATAATTTAAGCTAAATTTCTTATTTTGTAACGACTTAATTTCAAAATCATTATAAAATTTAAAAGTTATTTTTTGGAAAAAGGCACAAATTTTGTGGTACCCACATTGCATTTTAAGTTATAAAAAATCTTATTTTAAATAAAGAGTAATATAAAAGGTTTATTGTAATGGTTTAAAATAGGGGGAGTTGATGTTTTGGTTTTTTTAAATGATTTGTAAAACCTGGAAAAAATATTTATTCTTTCCCTCAGTGAAAGAGTTCAGCTCCATGGAGCTGAATTTCTGCAAAATCAACTGGGGATGACCACCACAAATTTTTTTTCCCACTACACCTGCTAAAATTTTGTACGGACGAAGAAGTCATCGGGGGGCTTTAACGTTCTCTAATAAAATGTCCTAACTGTATTAAAGTCTTTTTTTTTTAACAACATTTTGAATAGTCTCCTTGCTTTAATTTAAAAAAAATTTTTTTATTTTCCCCCGTTTTTTTCTCTCGGGGAAAGAAGGAACTAAAATTGAGTGAAGGGGAAAAACCTGGACGCCATCACATAAAGGTACCCGGGTTTCCCCACTCTATTTCTGCACCATTGCAAGCTCCTGTGATGTGTTGATTGCAACTAAAGGGGGCCCCTAAGTTACTTTAATTCCCCCCTCAGGATTTTTTTTTGGGATATGTTGGCTCGTGCCCCCGTCTTACCCCGGGGGTACCCCGTGGACCCTAAAACTCCCCCGGGGTCCCGGGGGTGACACCCCTCGAACATCTGTCAATGCTTACAAAATAATTTTATTTTTCATTGTTTTCCCGGAGTCGGTTTGTTTGCACTTCAAGCACAAAAAAACTAAAGAGTGCATTCTGCAAGTTTGTTTTTTTTTTTTATAATTCCTATTCCTAGGTATCAAAAGTGTGTGTTGCGGACCCCCCAGTGTGTGTTGCGGGAACCCCCAAATGTTGTGTTGCGGGAACCCACGGTTTGTTGCGGGGGGCCCCCCAGGGGGGTTGGCGGGGCCCACAGTGTATGTGTTGCGGGACCTACAGGTGTGTGTGTTGCGGGGACCCCAGTGTTGTTGGGGGCCTAAGGGGTGTGTGTTGTGTTGCGGGGGGGGGGGGGGGGGGACCACAGTGTTTTTGTGTTGCGGGGACCCCCCCGTGTGGGGTTTGCGGGGACCCACATGTGTTGTTGCGGGACCCCCAGTGTGTGTGTTGCGGGACCTACTGTGTGTGTGTTTCGGGACCCACATTTTTGTTTTTGCGGGAAAACGTGGGGTTTTTCGGGACCTACGTGTGTGTGTTGCGGGGATACAGTTTGTGTTGGGGCTCGGGACAAACCCCAAATGTGTGTGTTGCGGGGACCTAAGTGTGTGGTTGCGGGAACCAAATTGTGTGTTGCGGGGACCTCTTTTTAAACAGGGGGTGTGTTGCGGGGATACAGGGGTGTGTTTCGGGGATACGTGTTGTGTTGCGGGGCCACAGTGTGTGTGTTGCGGGGAAAAACAGTGGTTTTTGTTTCGGGGACCCACAGTGGGGTTTGGGGGGTTTTTGGTGTGTTGCGGGGACCTACAGTGTGTGTTTGCGGGCCCACAAGTGTGTGTGTTGCGGGGACCACAGGGGTGTGTGTTTCGGGGGCCTACATTTTGTGTGTTTGCGGGACCACAGTGTGTGTGTTGCGGGGGCCTACAGTGTGTGTGTGTTTGCGGGACCCCATGTGTGTGTTGCGGGGACCTACAGTGTGTGTGTTTTGCGGGGACCACGTTTTGTGTGTTGCGGGGACCTACGTGTTGTGTGGTGTGTTGCGGGGACCCAGTGTGTGTGTTGCGGGACCTCAGTGTGTGTTGTTGGGGGGAACCCCCAGTTGTGTTGGCGGGGCCCCAGTGTTGTGTGTTGCGGGGGCCCCCCCGTGTTTGTTGCGGGACCCAGGTGTGTGTTGGGGGGGACCTACAGTGGTGTGGTGTGTGTTGGGGGGACCACGTGTGTGTGTTGCGGGGGGGCCACAGTGGTGTGTTTTTCGGGGACCTACATTTTTTGGCGGGCCACAGTGTGTGTGTTGGGGACTCCCTTTCGGGGCTTTTGGGGACCTAAGGGGGGTGTGTGTTGGGGACCCACGTGTGTTTTGCGGGGGCCACAGTGTGTGTGTTCGGGGGCCTACATGTGTGTGTGCGGGGAACCCACAGGTTGTGTGTTGGGGGACCTAATGTGGTTTTTGCGGGGACCTACAATGGTGTGTTTGGGGACCTACGTGTGTGTTTGGGGGGACCCAAGGTGTGTGTGTGTTCGGGGACCTACACTGTGTGTGTTGGGGGGGCCTACAGTGTGTTTTTTGGGGCCCCCCTTTGCGGGGACTCAGTGTTGTGGGTCCCGGGGGGCCCACAATGTGTGTGGGTGTTGCGGGGGGACTAAGTGTGTGTGTGTTGCGGGGGCCACCTTGTGTGTTGCGGGGACCCAAGTGTTGTTTTGTTTTGTGTTGGGGGGGGCCCACAGGGGTGTGTGTGTGTGTTGCGGGGCCTACATGGGTTTTTGTGTTTCGGGGGCCCAAAGGTGTGTGTGTTGGGGGACCTACAGTGTGTGTTGCGGGGGACCTACAGTGTGGTGTGGTTGTGTGTGTTTTTGCGGGGACCACAGTGTGTGTTTTGGGGGGCCTCAGTGTGGTTTTTTGCGGGGGGCCTAAGTGTGTGTGTTGCGGGGGGCCTACAGTGTTGTGTGTTTTCGGGGACCCACAGTGTGTGTTGCGGGGACCTAATTGTGTGTGTTGGGGACCCCAGTGTGGTGTGTTTGCGGGGGACCTACAGTGTGTGTTGGGGGTGTGGGGTTTCGGGGCTTAAATGTGTGTGTTTTCGGGGCCCACAGGGGTGTGTGTTGGGGGGGTGTGTTGTTTTGGGGGGGGGCCCCACAGGGGGGGCAAATACAGGTTTGGCACCTCAGGTGGTTTGGGGGGCAGGGACCCCCAGTGGGTTTTGGGCGGGACCCACAGGTGGGGTTTGTTGGTTGCATAAAAGGGACCCATCCCCGACCAAAAGGGACCAAACACCAGGTCAAGGCACCCATCACAGCCCAAGGCACCATCACCACCAAGGCACCCATCACCCGATCAAGGACCCCTCACCGACCCAAAGGGACCCCTCACTCATCAAGGCACCCCTTCCAGACCAAGGACCCCTCAAGATAAGGCCCCTACCAAAAGGCACCCATCACCCGACAAACACCCTCCCCACATCAGGCACCCTCCCAGCCCCAAGCCCCCCAATCAACACCCCTCAAACCCACCCCCCACCAGTTTTAAAGGGACCCCCCCTGCATCAAGGGAACCTTCACCACCCAAACACCCATCCGCATAAGGGGACCCTCACCCCGCACAAGGACCCATCACACTCAAGACAAATCCCGCATCAAAAGGGACCCTCCAGATCAAGGCCCCTCACCCCATCAAGGGACCCATCCCAACATCAAGGGACCATTACCACATAAGGCACATCACAGCATCAAAACCCCATCCCACATAAAACACCCCCTCCCCAGCATAAGGCCTCCCAGCCAAAGGGCCCCTCAAGCATCAAAGGAAAAACACCGCATCAAGCACCCCCACCCGCAAAAGGCACCCACACCAATCAAAGGGACCCATCACCGCATCAAGGCACCTTAATACCAGCATCAAGGACCATCACCACATCCCAAAGCCCCATCCGCATCAAGGAAACCCTCACCAGCATTTTAAAGGCCCCATACCCGCTCAAGGCCCCAACCGACAACCCACACCGCTCAAGACCCCTTACCAGCATTTAGCACCCATCACCAGCATCAAGGGACCATCACCACTCAGGCCCCTCTCCAGCATCAAAGGGACCCCTCACTCATCAAGGCACCCCTCCCCGCTCAGGGACCCATCCCACTCAAAGGCACCCCTCACAGCATCAAGGCACCCCTCACAAGCCATAAAAGGCCCCCCTTCCAGCATATAGGCAATCCCATCAAACCACCCTTTTCAAGGCCCCAACCAACATCAAGGCACCCCTCCCCCGCATCAAGGCACCCATACCCGCATCAAGGAAACCCCCATCAAGGGCCCCCTCCCCCAAGGACCCATACAGATTAAGGCCCCATCACCCATCAAGGAAAAAAATTTTTTTTTAGGGGGGGGAAAAAAAGCTTTAGGCCTTTTTTTGTTTAGTATAGGGTACACAGCTTTTTTTGGGCCCACCCCGGCAGGGCCCATCCCAAAGGGGAAAAAGTATTGGTTTTGGTATGGTAGTGGGGTGGAAGGGGAAGGTCTTCCCCCAGGCCCCTTCCCAAAAAATTATTAGTTAATAAGGGAGGTAAAGGCTGTTTTGCCGGCCCCCCAAGCCTCCCCGAGAAAACTGGGTGGTGGGCTGGCCCTTGTAGGAAAGGGGGAAAAAACCCAAAAAAAAAAACAGGTTTTTGCAGAAAAGCTTCCCACAGGGGGGGGAAAAAAATTGGGGGTCAAATTGGGTATGGCAAGAGTGAAAGGGCTCAATGCCGCCCCCCGCCGGGGCGAAAGCCAAAGGGAAATTGGAGCGTCTTGGGTCTTTCCCCTAGAAGGGAAGCACATTAAAAGGATGTATGGGTTTCATAAATGGGGAAATCTTCCCTTTGGGAGGGGAAAAAAACTGGGGGTTTGGGCATGAGGTCATTTCCAATGGACGTCGGGGGGTTTACTGCCGCTTTGCGGGTTTTGGGGGCAGTTGGCCAAAAACGGGGAAAAATCTGGGAGTCGTAAAATCATACACCAGACTGCAGTGAGCGAGCTAGCAGTCAAAGTGACATCATCTTTGCGCAGGCTGCTCACTGAAGCTTGTGACACGAGGCTGACACAGCGCCTGCCGACAGTGGCTAACTGCAGCTTGGCGAGTATCATTCTCTTGGCAGTTGGAGTTATAGCAGAGGTTAGTCTAAGCGTCCCCAGACTTGTTTCTCTACATATAACTGTGCTCTGACGGTCTGGAGGTGAAGTGAAACAAATCTCGATGGGAATCGTAGCAGGTATGATTCTGCAGAACATCACGAGCGACGAGCATAAAAGCTTTCTGTACAAGAGGGCTCGGTCACTCAGGGCTGTCTTGACATCAGCTGTCAAACGCACTGGTCACATCGGGTGACTTAGCACAGTGGTGCTACTCAGGTCTGGCTCAGACCTCACTGGACACACGGAAACTTTAAACACACCGTGGTACATATGGTACACTAACATGTGAGAACACTGACTGAGATGAATTAATTAACACACGACATATATCTTCTCTCAATCTTCTCGACAATACTGAAATAATTACTGAAACACTCGATGGTGACATCTTGTGATGTCAGGCGTGATGACGTCAGCAGACATCTCGAGGTAACGTCAGGCAGACATTCGTGAGGTGATGCCAGGCAGACATGTGACATCATGAAGTCGGGCAGCATCGTCGGTGACGTCAATGTGATGCGGGCAGCAGACCACAGCATGTGGCCTGGGACATCTGGTAACTCATGTGGCTTGTAGATACACGTGACATCACCCACACCGAACATGGCGTCGTGATCCACGTGGTGTCGTGATCTACGTGGCATGCTGATCCACGTAGCTTCGGGTGGCCTCGGGCACTCGGATACACAGCTCTGGCAATGAATCACACGAAAAACAGCAGAAAACACAGCAGAGGGAGTGGGGCAGTGGTGAGTGTATGGTAGACGGGTGAGCGTGAGTAGGGCGAGCATGGGCAAGGTGAGGAACGGCCACTTCCTCCCCTTCTCTCCCACCCACAAACACAGGGAAACACACTGGACGCAGAAATCACCACAAAGCTCACCTCTGGCCTGCTGAAACAGCTGTGCTGAGCTGAACAACGACAGCAACATACAAGTGATGCTGAACGCGTGACTTGAGAAACAGTGTGGGACGCTGTAGCGTGGGGTCACTTACAATTCTCAGAGAATTTCGGCAAATTTCGGCTGGATCCTGCTTGTACCTGCGTCTGGATGCTCAAACGTGCAGACACGACATCAGGATAACTTGTTGAGAGACGGATGCTTGTTGTATGGGATGATGAAGTGAAGATGACTTCATACCTCTCCTTCCTCTCTCTGGGCAAACAACTGCTGCGACCACCGCTGCCACCATTTATAAAAAGGATTATTTGTTTGGTCTGGTAGCGGGGAGTAAAGTGATACGTCTTCGAGGCTTCTTACTTATTGTTAAGTAGTGGTGGGTACACAGGCTTGTGTGTTTATGCCCATGGCCCGGGCAGGGCCATCCCATGAGAGAGAGCTACTAGTACTTGTGTCTTGCTGCTAGACCGCTGTGTGAGTGAGAGCGTGGCAAGGGCCAGCAGGCTGGCGTGCCCACCGAGAGGCCTGGCTACAGAGGGCAACACTTGAGTGGCGCAAAATATGAACTAAGTTGGCAGACAGCATTGGCTGTCTGTGCAGACAGTACAGGCTGTCTACATACGAAGTATGTGGACCATGTGCAGACCGAAGCAGAGCTGGAGTCACGTGCGTTGCAACGCCACAATCAGACCAATGCTAGGGACAACCCATCTATCCCTTCTCCCACTACTACTGTTACGGAAGACGGCCCAGTAAGGCTCCATACTTATGGCCTGCGACCCAGGACAACAGTACATTTCTGTGACATTGACGTACCTACTGACTTGTCTGACTCCTACGCTAGTTATGCTAATTGTTTGCTTGCAGAAATGGGTATAAATGCGCACACATTGTATAGCTAGTCGATAATGGAGTCAGGGTGGACAACATCATGTAATTATGTAAATACTTTTAGAAGGGTACCCAGAGTGTAATGAATTCCATGGATATAGTATTATTGTAGGTATGTGCACCCAGTGTTTTTATATAAAAAAAAAGCCTGTATTACGGTCAGGGCAGTGCTGCCCTCTGAGTCACATGTCACACCTTAGGAAATGCTACTGTCAGTCATTGTTTGCAGATGTGAGGGTGCAACAACATTCGTAGACGAGTGGTCAACTGATGTTCAGCCCTGTGGACAACCTGTATATAGAAGATTTTAGTTTCCAGTGCTGACATCTCCGGACTCTCTCCTCAGTGAATCAGAGCGGGCAAACCAGTTTTCTCTTCCCCTGGATGGGAGAGTTTTTTTTTTTTTTGTTGCATTGTTTATGTCCATTTTTGATTTACAAGTGAGCGAAAGCCAGTCCCTCTCTGGGGTAGCTAGTGTAAGTAATTCCTTTATACCTACGGGCCCACCAGTATTGTCGCGTCAGGACGACGCGAGGTGCGTGGCCGAGCAAATGTAGACAGCCTGTACTGTCAGAAACACACAGCCTAGCCGTCTGCTCTGACTAGTTCATATTTTGCGGCATTTAGGTGCTGCCCTCTGTAGGCTCACCCAGGTCAGTGGGAGGCTGAGCCCATTCGCTCTCACTCCGAGGCCGACCCACTTGATAGACACAAGTGCTCCCCCTCCACGGACGGCTTGCAGTCACTCCCTCACACTGCCTGTTGTGTACTCACTCCTATCCAATTAAAGCCAAACTAGTCCACGGCCGTATCATTGCTACTAACGCTACCTTCATCGGCACTAACTGCTGTTCAGCAGCAAGAACAGCAATAACAAAGGCACCCACCACCAGCATCAAGGCACCATCACAGCATCAAGGCACCATCACAGCATCAAGGCACCCATCACCAGCATCAAGGCACCCATCACCAGCATCAAGGCATCCATCACCAGCATCAAGGCGCCCATCACCAGCATCAAGGCACCCATCACCAGCATCAAGGCACCCACAACCATAAAACAAGCGCTATTTATCTCAAAACATTACTGTTATTCCTTTAAATCTGACCAGTCGCGGAGTTAAAATGTTCAAATAATAAGTGTTTCTGCATACAGATAAGTTTTCTAAGTCTGGATGCGGCCACGAGATGCACTTCAACTTGTTTCTCTTAAATTTTGATAGTGAGACGCTGTTCTCTGATTTGTTACGCTTCAACCTGACTCCAGGTGTGGGAAAAGGTACACGTGTACATTTAACCTGTCTCCAGGTGTGGGGAAAGGTACACTTGTACATTTAACCTGTCTCCAGGTGTGGGAAAAGGTACACGTGTATATTTAACCTGTCTCCAGGTGTGGGGAAAGGCACACGTGTACATTTAACCTGTCTCCAGGTGTGGGAAAAGGTACACGTGTATATTTAACCTGTCTCCAGGTGTGGGAAAAGGTACACGTGTACATTTAACCTGTCTCCAGGTGTGGGAAAAGGTACACGTGTACATTTAACCTGTCTCCAGGTGTGGGGAAAGGCACTCGTGTACATTTAACCTGTCTCCAGGTGTGGGAAAAGGTCCTCGTGTACATTTAACCTGTCTCCAGGCGTGGGAAAAGGCACTCGTGTACATTTAACCTGTCTCCAGGTGTGGGGAAAGGTCCTCGTGTACATTTAACCTGTCTCCAGGTGTGGGGGAAGGCACACGTGTACATTTAACCTGTCTCCAGGTGTTGGAAAAGGTACACGTGTACATTTAACCTGTCTCCAGGTGTGGGAAAAGGTACACATGTACATTTAACCCGCCTCCAGGTGTGGGAAAAGGTATATGTGTACATTTAACCTGTCTCCAGGTGTGGGAAAAGGTACACGTGTACATTTAACCTGTCTGCAGGTGTGGGAAAAGGTACACGTGTACATTTAACCTGTCTCCAGGTGTGGGAAAAGGTACACGTGTACATTTAACCTGTCTCCAGGTGTGGGAAAAGGTACACGTTGTACATTTAACCTGTCTCCAGGTGTGGGAAAGGTACACTGTACATTTAACCTGTCTGCAGGTGTGGGAAAAGGTACGTGTACATTTAACCTTCTCCAGCTGTGAGACACTCAAAACAAGGTAGACTGTGTACATCTCTTCAACTCTTCGCTCACATCGTATGTGAGGAACACTGGTAGGCGAAACGTTCGTACATACTTAACTTTGCTATGGTGTCTATATAAGGCTACCTGTACTGTATTTTATACCAATGCTCTTCTCCAGAAATGAGGGACTGACCACCTCAAAACTTTAAGGGTGATGGACTGATTACATCGTCTTCAAGTCTCTTCTGCTTCTATCAACTTTTCTGTACTCGACTGAAGAGCCTACTGTGTAGGCGAAACGTTTCGCAAATAAAGATACCTAACTGTTGACATATGTGTCTCTACCTAACAACCTGTCTGTATTTTATACCATTTTAATGTTCAATCTGTTGACATTGCACACAAGGGATATACTTTATGTACAACCTGCAATCAACTCGACAAACCTCTATGTGAGAATCGACTGCACTTTGTGAGACGCTTGAGGGGCCTGACCTCCAACATCTGCGTTCTTACTTCTACTAGTGACCTACGTCTCACCTCCTGGCGCTATATAAGGCTCCATCCTGTCACTTCAACTCCATATTGTTTCAGACTATGAAACAATGCTCTTCTCCAGACTGAGGGACTGACCACCTCAAAACTTTAAGGGTGATGGACTGATTACATCGTCTTCAAGTCTCTTCTGCTTCTATCAACTTTTCTGTACTCGACTGAAGAAGCCTACTGTGTAGGCGAAACGTTTCGAAATAAAGATACCTAACTGTTGCATATGTGTCCTACCTAACAACCTGTCGGTATTTTATACCATTTTAATGTTCGATAACGGTGAGTGTTGAGTATGTCTGAGGCGCAGTATGGCAGAATGACAACATTAACTGAAACCTGCCTTGTATGGGCCATTAGGCCTTCTGCAGTGTTCCTTATGGTCTTATCAAGATTTTTCAAGTCATTGCAAGCTATTATTGATGCCCGTGTCGCAATGACCAGCTCAGAGTGCCAGTAAGTTGTCCTCAGTGCCATGTGCAGTAGGACACAAGTCATTCGTTTGGCATCTTAGAAATGCAAAGAAAGGAAGAAATTTTTTTTTCATTTACCTCTATACTGTAATAAATGCTTTATTTTTATATTTATAGGCGCTGAAGTTCAACTTGCCTGTAGTTGCAGGCACCTTCGAGCCACTATTGCGCGTGGGCTGGAATAACAAGGTCCTCTTATGCACGGTGCATTACGGTGAACGCTTGCGTGAGCAGGCTCGTAGCTGTCTACAGAGGTCAGTGACAGACAAGCAGCCGTTGTCGTGTGGCAGATCCTGCAAGAACATCTGTGGCTCAACACACGTCCGGCTCTACTAAGACGAAAACCTCAAGTCAAAGAGGTTTTTTTTTTTCTCCCCTGGCGATCAAGCCATCACCACCTAGCTCTTCCCCCTCTGTAAAAAAATTTACAAGGCTTCTTATCATCGAGGAAGTTCATTTTTTGCCTCTAACATGGAGGGAAGACTGACCCCCCACCTCCTTTCTCTCTTCCTGGAAGTTGTCTTCAAGGTTGCAGCACCTGTGGCTACTGCCAACACACTTCCTCGTAAGTGAAGCAAAATGGTGGGTAAATACCAGAATAAAGTACACAAATATCCATTAACTAGTCACATAAACACATATAGGTAAGTTCCCAGTCCCAGTACCGTAATACGAGAGGTAGGCAAGTATTAAATACCTTGGTAAGTGCACAGTAATGTCAGATATAAAACACTTAACGAGGGGTTATGGCTTTGTCTCTGAAGTACGTTTCGTCCGTGCAGAGATGAAACGTCTTTTAAAAGCAATGCCGTAAGCGCATTGAGTTTAATTTACATAAAACACACGAATGAAAGGCCTAAGCTTGGCAGTTTTTGACTCGATACAGGGAGATGAACAAAGAGATTCAGGCAAGAGGAACAGTAATGCAGCAGTAGTCGAATTGTAGAATTAGACACATGTGAAACACTGGGTATCTTCTTTGAGAAAGTTGTCGCCCGCCAGTGCCCGATCAGTACAAATACAAGGACAAATGTAGACTGTGTAAAAGAGATGTGGACAGTTCAAAAGAATCTTTCAAGTTTTAAATCAATAAGGGGACAATTTTTGGGTTTTT
>NC_069431.1:309041-405247 GCF_026875155.1 Cherax quadricarinatus
TAGGGACAACCCAAATTATATAAAAATTTTAAAAAAAAATTTCTTTGGAACCAAAAAGATGACTTTGTCCTATGCCCATGCAAATTGAGGACATTCGGCACCTGAGGGTCTTTTGCGAAGGGCACAATAATAGCTGCAAGGGACTTAAAATATCTTGATAAGACCATAAGGAAACTGCAGAATGGTAAATGGCCTAAAAGGCAGGTTCATAATGTGTGTATTCATCTGCCATTACTGCGCCTCAGACATACTCAACACTCACGTATCGAAAAATTAAAATGGTATAAAATACCGACAGGTTGTTAGGTAGGACACATATGCAACAGTTAGGTATCTTATTTCGAAACGTTTCGCCTACACAGTAGGCTTCTTCAGTCGAGTACAAAAATTTGATAGAAGCGGGAAGGGGATTTGAAGACGATGTAATCAGTCCATCACCCTTAAAGTTTTGAGGTGGTCAGTCCCTCAGTCTGGAGAAAAAGCATTGTTTTCATAGTCTAAAACAATATGGATTTGAAGTGACAGGATGGAGCCTTATATAGCGCCAGGAGGTGAGACGTAGGTCACTATTTAGAAGTAAGAACGCAGATGTTGGGAGGTCAGGTCCCTCTCAAATCCAGTCCCTTCTCACTAGGGAGAGGTTGTCGAAGTTGATTGCAGGTCTGTACCAAGATACCCTTGTGTTGCAGTGTCTGACAGATTGAACATTAAAATGGTATAAAATACAGACAGGTTGTTAGGTAAGACACATATGCAACAGTTAGGTATCTTTATTTCGAAACGTTTCGCCTACACAGTAGGCTTCTTCAGTCGAGTACAGAAAAGTTGATAGAAGCAGAAGAGACTTGAAGACGATGTAATCAGTCCATCACCCTTAAAGTTTTGAGGTGGTCAGTCCCTCAGTCTGGAGAAGAGCAGGTTAAATGTACACGCGTACCTTTTCCCACACCTGGAGACAGGTTAAATGTACACGTGTACCTTTCCCCACACCTGGAGACAGGTTAAATGTACACGTGTACCTTTTCCCACACCTGGAGACAGGTTAAATGTACACGTGTACCTTTTCCCACACCTGCAGACAGGTTAAATGTACACGTGTACCTTTTCCCACACCTGGAGACAGGTTAAATGTAAACGTGTACCTTTTCCCCCACCTGCAGACAGTTAAATGTCACGTGTACCTTTTCCCACACCTGGAGACAGGTTAAATGTGCACGTGTACCTTTTCCACACCTGCAGACAGGTTAAATGTACACGTGTACCTTTTCCCCAACCTGGAGACAGGTTAAATGTTACACATATACCCTTTTCCCCCACCCGGAGGCGGGTTAAATGTACATGTGTACCTTTTCCCACACCTGGAGACAGGTTTAAAAGTACACGTGTAAACCTTTTCCAACACCTGGAGACAGGTTAAATGTACACGTGTGCCTTCCCCCACACCTGGAGACAGGTTAAATGTACACGAGGACCTTTCCCCACACTGGAGACAGGTTAAATGTACACGAGTGCCTTTTCCCACGCCTGGGACGGAATGCAGGTTAAATTAGTACACGAGGACCTTTTCCCACACCTGGAGACAGGTTAAATGTACACGAGTGCCTTTCCCCACACCTGGAGACAGGTTAAATGTACACGTGTACCTTTTCCCACACCTGGAGACAGGTTAAATGTACACGTGTACCTTTTCCCCACACCTGGAGACAGGTTAAATGTACACGTGTACCTTTTCCCACACCTGGAGACAGGTTAAATGTACACGTGTGCCTTTTCCCCACACCTGGAGACAGGTTAAATGTACACGTGTACCTTTTCCCACACCTGGAGACAGGTTAAATGTACACGTGTACCTTTCCCCACACCTGGAGACAGGTTAAATGTACACGTGTACCTTTTCCCACACCTGGAGTCAGGTTGAAGCGTAACAAATCAGAGAACAGCGTCTCACTATCAAAATTTAAGAGTAAAAAATTGAAGTGCATCTCTTGGCAGCATCCAGACTTAGAAAACTTATCTGTATGCAGAAACACTTATTATTTGAACATTTTAACTCCGCGACTGGTCAGATTTAAAGGAATAACAGTAATGTTTTGAGATAAATAGCGCTTGTTTTATGGTTGTGGGTGCCTTGATGCTGGTGATGGGTGCCTTGATGCTGGTGATGGGCGCCTTGATGCTGGTGATGGATGCCTTGATGCTGGTGATGGGTGCCTTGATGCTTGTGATGGGTGCCTTGATGCTTGTGATGGGTGCCTTGATGCTAGTGATGGGTGCCTTGATGCTGGTGGTGGGTGCCTTTGTTATTGCTGTTCTTGCTGCTGAACAGCAGTTAGTGCCGATGAAGGTAGCGTTAGTAGCAATGATACGGCCGTGGACTAGTTTGGCTTTAATTGGATAGGAGTGAGTACACAACAGGCAGTGTGAGGGAGTGACTGCAAGCCAGTCCGTGGAGGGGGAGCACTTGTGTCTATCAAGTGGGTCGGCCTCGGAGTGAGAGCGAATGGGCTCAGCCTCCCACTGACCTGGGTGAGCCTACAGAGGGCAGCACCTAAATGCCGCAAAATATGAACTAGTCAGAGCAGACGGCTAGGCTGTGTGTTCTGACAGTACAGGCTGTCTACATTTGCTCGGCCACGCACCTCGCGTCGTCCTGACGCGACAATACTGGTGGGCCCGTAGGTATAAAGGAATTACTTACACTAGCTACCCCAGAGAGGGACTGGCTTTCGCTCACTTGTAAATCAAAAATGGACATAACAATGCAACAAAAAAAAAAAAAACTCTCCCATCCAGGGGAAGAGAAAACTGGTTTGCCCGCTCTGATTCACTGAGGAGAGAGTCCGGAGATGTCAGCACTGGAACTAAAATCTTCTATATACAGGTTGTCCACAGGGCTGAACATCAGTTGACCACTCGTCTACGAATGTTGTTGCACCCTCACATCTGCAAACAATGACTGACAGTAGCATTTCCTAAGGTGTGACATGTGACTCAGAGGGCAGCACTGCCCTGACCGTAATACAGGCTCTTTTTTTTTATATAAAAACACTGGGTGCACATACCTACAATAATACTATATCCATGGAATTCATTACACTCTGGGTACCCTTCTAAAAGTATTTACATAATTACATGATGTTGTCCACCCTGACTCCATTATCGACTAGCTATACAATGTGTGCGCATTTATACCCATTTCTGCAAGCAAACAATTAGCATAACTAGCGTAGGAGTCAGACAAGTCAGTAGGTACGTCAATGTCACAGAAATGTACTGTTGTCCTGGGTCGCAGGCCATAAGTATGGAGCCTTACTGGGCCGTCTTCCGTAACAGTAGTAGTGGGAGAAGGGATAGATGGGTTGTCCTAGCATTGGTCTGATTGTGGCGTTGCAACGCACGTGACTCCAGCTCTGCTTCGGTCTGCACATGGTCCACATACTTCGTATGTAGACAGCCTGTACTGTCTGCACAGACAGCCAATGCTGTCTGCCAACTTAGTTCATATTTTGCGCCACTCAAGTGTTGCCCTCTGTAGCCAGGCCTCTCGGTGGGCACGCCAGCCTGCTGGCCCTTGCCACGCTCTCACTCACACAGCGGTCTAGCAGCAAGACACAAGTACTAGTAGCTCTCTCTCATGGGATGGCCCTGCCCGGGCCATGGGCATAAACACACAAGCCTGTGTACCCACCACTACTTAACAATAAAGTAAGAAGCCTCCGAAGACGTATCATTTACTCCCCGCTACCAGACCAAACAAATAATCCTTTTTATAAATGGTGGCAGCGTGGTCGCAGCAGTTGTTTGCCCAGAGAGAGGAAGGAGAGGTATGAAGTCATCTTCACTTCATCATCCCATACAACAAGCATCCGTCTCTCAACAAGTTATCCTGATGTCGTGTCTGCACGTTTGAGCATCCAGACGCAGGTACAAGCAGGATCCAGCCGAAATTTGCCGAAATTCTCTGAGAATTGTAAGTGACCCCACGCTACAGCGTCCCACACTGTTTCTCAAGTCACGCGTTCAGCATCACTTGTATGTTGCTGTCGTTGTTCAGCTCAGCACAGCTGTTTCAGCAGGCCAGAGGTGAGCTTTGTGGTGATTTCTGCGTCCAGTGTGTTTCCCTGTGTTTGTGGGTGGGAGAGAAGGGGAGGAAGTGGCCGTTCCTCACCTTGCCCATGCTCGCCCTACTCACGCTCACCCGTCTACCATACACTCACCACTGCCCCACTCCCTCTGCTGTGTTTTCTGCTGTTTTTCGTGTGATTCATTGCCAGAGCTGTGTATCCGAGTGCCCGAGGCCACCCGAAGCTACGTGGATCAGCATGCCACGTAGATCACGACACCACGTGGATCACGACGCCATGTTGGGTGTGGGTGATGTCACGTGTATCTACAAGCCACATGAGTTACCAGATGTCCCAGGCCACATGCTGTGGTCTGCTGCCCGCATCACATTGACGTCACCGACGATGCTGCCCGACTTCATGATGTCACGATGTCTGCCTGGCATCACCTCACGATGTCTGCCTGACGTTACCTCGAGATGTCTGCTGACGTCATCACGCCTGACATCACAAGATGTCACCATCGAGTGTTTCAGTAATTATTTCAGTATTGTCGAGAAGATTGAGAGAAGATATATGTCGTGTGTTAATTAATTCATCTCAGTCAGTGTTCTCACATGTTAGTGTACCATATGTACCACGGTGTGTTTAAAGTTTCCGTGTGTCCAGTGAGGTCTGAGCCAGACCTGAGTAGCACCACTGTGCTAAGTCACCCGATGTGACCAGTGCGTTTGACAGCTGATGTCAAGACAGCCCTGAGTGACCGAGCCCTCTTGTACAGAAAGCTTTTATGCTCGTCGCTCGTGAAAGTTCTGCAGAATCATACCTGCTACGATTCCCATCGAGATTTGTTTCACTTCACCTCCAGACCGTCAGAGCACAGTTATATGTAGAGAAACAAGTCTGGGGACGCTTAGACTAACCTCTGCTATAACTCCAACTGCCGAGAGAATGATACTCGCCAAGCTGCAGTTAGCCACTGTCGGCAGGCGCTGTGTCAGCCTCGTGTCACAAGCTTCAGTGAGCAGCCTGCGCAAAGATGATGTCACTTTGACTGCTAGCTCGCTCACTGCAGTCTGGTGTATGATGTTACGACTCCCAGATGTTTCGCCCAGTCGTCTCTGCCACGACTCGCTCCACAACTCGCTCCACACTCGCCGGCAGTGACAACCCAGCGACAGTACCAGTTGAGAAGTGTCCTCCTGAGTCGCTTGCCAGAAGTCCTGCCCAGTTGCCGAGTTTTGTCGACGCCTCACTCTAGGGCACCAGCATGTCGTGCCCCAGGTTGAGTGAAAACCTGCAGCGACTCCTACGATGAGATGACTGCTTCACCGTTCTAGAGGAGACCGTACCCTGTTATGTCACAGCTCAGCCACAGCGATGTCTCCTGTGTGGCAGTATCTGTCCAGACGCAGGAAGGCGTGCAGTGATGCCCTTCGACGCTCATTGCCTATGACCACGATGATTAGCACACCACACATGTTTTTTTCTTCCCTCCCTGTAGGAAGTTTCTTTTCCATGTTCATATGTATATACATGTACATGTTTTTTTATTTTGTGTTCTGTGCCCTGTTCCTACGAGAGAGAGACCGAGCTCCTTTTACCACCAGTATTGTGGCGTCGGGACGACGCGCGGTAGGTGGCCGAGCATATGTAGACAGCCTATACTGTCTGCACAGCTTAGTTCATATTTCGTGACACTCAAGTGTTGCCCTCTGTAGCCAGGCCTCTCGGTGGGCACGCCAGCCTGCCGGCCCTTGCCACGCTCTCACTCACACAGCGGCCTAGCAGCAAGACACAAGTACTAGTAGCTCTCTCTCGTGGGATGGCCCTGCCGGGGCCATGGGCACAAACACAAAAGCCTGTGTACCCTCCACTACTTAACAATAAAATAAGAAGCCTCCGAAGACATATCATTTACTCCCCACTACCAGACCAAACAAATAATCCTTTTTATACCTTGATGCTGGTGATAGGTGCCTTGATACTGGTGATGGGTGCCTTGATGCTGGTGATGGGAGCCTTGATGCTGGTGATAGGTGCCTTGATGCTGGTTATGGGTGCCTTGATGCTGGGGATGGGTGCCTAGATGCTGGTGATGGGTGCCTTGATGTTGGTGATGGGTGCCTTGATGCTGGTGATGGGTACCTTAGCTAGGTGCTGTGTAATGGGTGCCTTGATGCTTGTGATGGGTGCCTTGATGCTGGTGATGGGTGCCTTGATGCTGGTGATGGGTGCCTATGAGGACTTGGTGGATGGTGCCTTGATGCTAGTGATGGGTGCCTTGATGCTGGAGATGGGTGCCTTGATGCTGGTGATGAGTGCCTTGATGCTGGTGATGGGTGTCTTGATGCTGGTGATGGGTGCCTTGATGCTGGTGATGGGTGCCTTGATGCTGGTGATGGGCTGCCTTGATGCTGGTGATGGGCGCTTTAATGCTGGTGATGAGTGCCTTGATGCTGGTGATGTGGCGCTTTGATGCTGGTGATGGTGCCTTGATGCTGGTGATAGGTGCCTTGATGCTGGTGATGGGTGCCTTGATGCTGGGTGATTGATGTTGCCTTTGATGCTGTGATGTTGGGTGCTTGATGCTGGTGATGGGTGCCTTGATGCTGTGATGGTGTTTATGTTGGTGATGGGTGCCTTGATGCTAGTGATGTGCCTTAGCTGTAATGGGTGCCTTGATGTTGATGAGGTGCCTTGATGTTGGTGATGGGTGCCTTGATTGTGGTGATGGGTGCCTTGATGCTGGTGAGGGGTGCCTTCATGCTTGTGATGGGTGCCTTGGTGCTGGTGATGGGTGCCTTGATGCTAGTGATGGGTGCCTTGATCTGGTGATGGGTGCCTTGGTGCTGGTGATGGGGTGCCTTGATGCTGTGATGGGTGCCTTGGTGCTTGTGATGGGTGCCTTGATGCTGGTGATGGTGCCTTGGGTGCTGGTGATGGGTGCCTTGTGCTGAGGGGATGGGTGCCTTGATGCTGGTGATGGGTGCCTTGGTGCTGGTGATGGGTGCCTTGATGCTGGTGATGGGTGCCTTGATGCTGGTGATCGGTGCCTTGGTGCTGGTGATGGGTGCCTTGATGCTGGTGATGGTGCCTTGGTGCTGGGGATGGGTGCCTTGATGCTAGTGAAGGTGCCTTGGTGCTGGTGAAAGGTGCCTTGAGCTGGTGATGGTGCCTTGATGCAGGTGATGGGGGTGCCTTTATGCCAACACACCACTTATGCACACACACACACACACACTGTAGGTCCCCGCAACACACACACACTGTAGGTCCCTGCAACACACACACACACTGTAGGTCCACGCAACACACACACACACTGTAGTCCCCGCAACACACACACACTGTAGGTCCCCACAACACACACACACTGTAGGTCCCCGCAACACACACACACACTGTGGTTCCCGCAACACACACACTATAGGTCCCGCAAACAACTGTAGTTCCCGCAACACACACTGTAGGTCCCCGCAAACACACACACACTGCTAGGTCCCCAGGCAACAACACAATGTAGGTCCCCGCAAATCACACACTGTAGGTCCCCGCAACACACACACACTGTAGGGTCCCGCAACACACACACTGTAGGTCCCGCAAACCACACAACACTGTAGGTCCCCGCAACACACACACTGTAGGTCCCGCAACACACACACCACACACCACTGTAGGTCCCCGCAACACACCAGTGTAGGTCCCCGCAACACACAACACTTTAGGCCCTGCAACACCACTCCACAGTGTAGGACCCCGCAACACACACACACACACTGTAGCGTCCCCGCAACACAAACACACACACACTGTAGGTCCCCGCAACAACACCAGTGTAGGTCCCGCAAACAACACACACGGACTTCAGGTCCCCGCAACACACACACACACAATTGTAGGTCCCCGGAACACACATTAACACTGTAGGTCCCGCAAACACACAGTGTAGGTCCCGCAACACACACTCTGTTAGTTTCCACAAACACAAGTGTAGGTCCCGGAACACAACACACTGTAGGTTCCCCGCAATACACACACTGTAGGTCCCCACAACACACACACTGAGGTCCCCGCAAACACACACTCATAGGTCCCACAACACAACTTACACTGTAGGTTCCCGCCAACACACACACTGTAGGTCCCCGCAACACACTCACACTGTGGGTCCCGAACACACACACTGTGGGTCCCTGCAACACACTCGCACACTGTAGGTCCCGCAACGCACTCGCAGTGTAGGTCCCGCAAAACACACACACTGTGGGTCCCCGCACAAACACTGTAGGTCCCGCAAACACACACACACTGTAGGGGTCCCCGCAACACACACACTGTGGGTCCCCGCACACACACACACACACTGTAGGTCCCGCAACACACACACTGGGTCCCCGCAAACACACACCACTGTGGGTCCCCGCCAACACATACACACATTAGGTCCCGAACACCATGTGGGTCCCGCAACACACACACACTGCAGGTCCTGCACACACACACTGTGGGCCCCGCACACACCACACACACACTGTAGGTCCCCGCAACACACACATGTGGGTCCTGCAACACAACACACACACGTAGGTCCCCGCAACACACACAGTGTGGGTCCCGCAACACACACCCACACTGTAGGTCCCCCGCAACACACACACTGTTTAGGTCCCCGCAACACACACACTGTAGGTCCCGAACACACACACAATGTAGGTCCCGCAACACACACACTGTGGGTTCCTGCAACACACACACTGTAGGTCCCGCAACACAACACACCACTGTAGGTCTCCGCAACCACACATGTAGGTCACCGCAACACCACACACTGTAGTTCCCCGCTAACACACACACTGTAGGTCCCGGCAACACACACACTGTAGGTCCCCGCAACACACACACTGTAAGTCCCCGGCAAACACCACTGGTGGGTTCCCGCAACACACACACTGTAGGTCCCCGCAACACACACATGGGGTTCCCGCAACACACACACTATAGTCCCGCAACACCACACACTGTAGGTCCCTGCAACATACACACTGTAGGTTCCCGAAACACACACACACTGTAGGTCCCCGCAACACACACACGTAGGTCCCCGACAACACACACACTGTGTGGTTCCCGCAACACCACACATGTAGGTCCCCGCAAACACACACACTGTAGGTCCCGCAAGCACACACACTGTAGGTCCCCGCAACACACACACTGTAGGTCCCCGCAACACAACACACTGTTGGGTCCCGCAACACACTCACACACTGTAGGTCCCCCCCCCCCCGCAACACCCCCCCCCACTGTGGGTCCCCGCAACACACAACACACACTGATAGGTCCCCGCAAACAACACATGTGGTCCCCGCTAACACACACCACTGTAGGTCCCGCAACACATACACTGTAGGGTCCCCGCAAACACATGTGGGTCCCCGCAACACCACACACTGTTAGGTTCCCCGCAAACACACACATTGGGTTCCAGCAACACACACACTGTGGTTCCGCAACTCACACAGTTGATACTAGGATATAGGACATTATAACAAAAAACTACTTGCCAGGATTGCCTCTTAGATAGTTTATTCAGTGCTTGAAGTGCCAGAACAACACGACTCAGGAAAAACAATGTAAATGAAATTATTTTGTAAGCATTGACAGATGTTCTGAGCGTTTTGTCACCCCCGGGGACCGATGGAGGGGGAGTAGGTGGTAGGTGTCCACGGGGGGGTACCCTTGGAGTAATGACCTGGAGGGACGAGGCCCACATGATGCAAAAAATACTCCTGAGGGGGAGAAGTTGAAATGTAACTCTAGGCCCTTTCATGTTGCAATAAACCAAATCATCAGGGGCTTGCAATGGGTGCAGAAATAGAGTGGGAACCTGGAGATCCTTTCATTGTGTGGCGTCCTGTCGTTCTTCCTCCTTCATCTCAATGTTTAGTGCTTCTTTTCTGAGATGAAAGAAAACGGGAAAGTAAATCAGTTTTTTTTAAGTTAACGCAAGCGGAGACTATGTCAAAATGTTGTTGAAAAAGACATTTAAGTACCTTTCTTGCACAACATTTAAGTACAGTTCAGGACATTTATTAGAGGAACGTATAGCCACGAGTGACTTCTTCAGTCCTGATACAGATTCAGCAGGTGTAGTGGAGAAAAAGTATTTGTGGTGGTCAGTCCCTCAGTCTGATTATGTCAGAAGAGTTCAGCTCCATGGAGCTGAACTCTTCTCCAGGCTGAGTAAGTAAGTAAGTAAGTAAGTAAGTAAATTTATTCAGGTATACACAATACAGTTACATAGAATTATCATACATAGCAGGACTGACCACCTCAAATATTTTTCTCCAAGGTTGTTGGACTGATTACATCACCTTTATTTCACTACTACACCTGCTACCTCTGTTTTGACTGATGTAGCTACTGTGTAGGCGACAAGTTACATCAAAAAAGATACCGAACTGTTGTACAGGTGTCTTAATCATCAACTTCTCGGTATTTTATACCATTATCAACATAACCTTCACTTATATTGACTCTTTATCTTTATAATAGATTTGTTATGAACTTAAACTGCCACAGTCGTGGTCACCACAAATTATAGTTGACTCTCAGGACTAAAAATATCGTAAAATGTTTTATAATGATTTCGTGTGAATTAGTCCGTTCCAAATAATGAAATGTTAAGCTTGTGAAATTCTATAGCTCAGATGAAACTTTTCTGGAAGTTTTATATTAAGAAAAATACTAAAATGTAATGTGTAATTGAGGTTAAAATCAGAGGAAAAAACAGGCCCCTCAGGTTTTTCATGCTAGTGAGGGAGTTTTAATCCCCTTCCTTAGATCGATTTTTGTGCCTCCCAAGCAGATTTAGTGCTTCCCATAGAATCGGGAGTGTCGCATGACTCTATTGAGAGGAGAGAGAGAGTAAGGTGAGATAAAGTGTAGATAGGCCATGAGCATAGAGCTCCGGGTAGGAGTGCCGTGTGAGAGCGATTGTTAGAGAGGTTTAGTTTTAGTAGTGAGGTGTTAAACGACTGCGGTATTACCCTTGGTCAGAGCGTCGGCCAGCGTGCGTTGGTTCAGGTTGGAGGTTGAGTGGTGGGTGGTCAGGGTTGTTGGTGGTCAGGGTGGTGGTCAGAGATGATCCAGAACCTTCCCAGGGACTACAGTGTCGCGGAGTGGATCAGGAGAGCCAGGCAGGCACCCACACCCAGGATAAGAAGAAGTGGACCAACGAAGTTCTTCAGATGGAGAGGCTGGGAAGCCAGGGCACCAGACACCCTCCCTGCTGTACACTTGGTTGGCTCTGGCCAGTATTGCTGCACTCCCACTTGTTTGAACAGTCCGGGGACTGTGCCTTTTGAGAAATCTGATGAAATAGGCATTAACCCCATTATAACTTATTAAGCTTTCGAAATACCGGGGCCCATTTTTTTTTTTTTTTTTTTTTTTCCCCCCCTGGACCCTTATGTGCTTGTTATCTTTTGACTAGCGCGCCAGCATGGGTCTGTGGTGCATAATAAGCAATAAACAATGAAAAATTTAACGTTTTGAGATGGTAAACAAAGACGAAGAGGATATACTTAGGGTTATTAAGGCAAGGATAACCCAGCCAGGTAGAGCACAAGTAACCCACTGACTTAGCAACTGACAGGGACCCGAGTCAAATACTGGGCAGGAAAGAATAGACAAGTGACCTAATTCCTGTTACTCGGCAGAACTCTTTTTAAGCACAGTTCATTACATAGTTGCTATTCCTATATATTATATATATATATATATATAAATAATATATATATATATATATAATATATATATATATATTATATATATATAATCCACACCCGCACGAGAAGAGAGATGAGAGAATTGCAGTGTAGGGACACTGTATACAGTCTCTTTTTGCACCGTTTCTTGTCTGCGAAAGTTGAAAAAAAACTTCCTTATATCATCGACAAAGGTTCACTGCAGTCGGATCTTCCACTATAATGCTTTTTTTTCCTTGTCATTCACTCATCACTGACCATGCTACTCATCGGCCATTGAAGAGCTGGAGGTATATTGGTTTTGCTGGAAGTATCCAGCGGAAGCGCATGCTGAAGAAGTACTGAATTGAATTGTGCCAGACGACACTGCTTGGTGGCCTGGTAATCCTCCTCCATAGCGATGTCAAGCCAAAAGATTTTTCCTTGTCAGGGAAAAGTTTTTTTGAGGCGGCAACTTTGCTTTTTTGGGAATTTATTAGTGTACGTTGACAGGGATACGCAAATATATTGTTAGTCAGATCTTTTGTTTACTAAGGGTTCATTCATTCACAGTTTGTCTAGAAGATAGAATAAGAGCAGGGAATGGAAAATCAGGATACGTGGAGAGAGGGGATACAAAAAGAGCCCTCGGGCAGTAGTGTAGGAGAATCCAGTAAGGGCAGTGGGAGAGCAGAGAGACACAAATAACCCGCACATAGAACTCCGCTCGCCGCCAGCCACGCTCCCTACGACGGAGTTTTAGGTCCCCACTTGGACATTTACAAAAGTCACACAGACACCAAAAGAGTAAGGAAAAGGAAGCCAGTTGTATATAAGTGAAGGAGACAGGGACGGACAAGAGAGGTTAGAAACAGAACGTCTTGACACTCGATAGTGAAATATTGTGTGGTGGGTCGAACATGAGGAATAAACCACCGAGGATGACAATATAAAAGTTGCGATGATAATGGTATACAATACCGACAAGTTGATAAGTAAGACACATGTTCAAAAAAAAATAGGAACAAAGATACCACTAATGCTGCACATGTGTCTTTCAAGGTAAACGTTTCCACATAGTATTCACTTGGTATCTGCCAGGCATGGGAAATCTGGGAAAAAACAGATGGGACGTGCAACTATGACCACCCTAGAAAAATGCGTGCCATATGACAAAGGGAAAATGCAAACTCCCTTCCTGTAAGGCTTTTTCACCCTGAAATGTGTCCCTCTTCCGTACAGGAAAAGACTGTGCTATAACTTAAATTGCCAGGCACACCATTAAAGGGGGACAAAAAGATACAAAACATCCAGGCTTGGGAAAAACTGGAGTAGCCAAAAGCCCACTCCAGAGGAAAGAACCAGAGGTTTTTTTTCGTGCAGGGAAGAAAAAAAAATGGCAGGAAATGGCAGAAAGAAATCGTACATCAAATCCAGTCATTCCTGGAGTGAACCACAGTCGATGGCCTCCACTCCAACACCAACAGACTACACGATACTAACTGCCGGAACCCCACCCCCCCCCCTTCAGTACCAACAAATACCACCAGTCGATGACTTCTTCTTTTGCAATTATACAGGGTATAAAGCAGCAACAAACAACAAATACCTTTCATCCGTGGACTGCTTGCAGGGGCAAAGGCAAAGCAATGTTGTGGCTTTCACTGAGACCCCACATAATAAAGGATCACTTGGACAACGAAATATGGATCCCAGGTTGCAACCTATACAGATGCGACGAAGGAACAGGCCCAAAAAGGGGGGGATGGGTTGGCCTGTACATTGCAGAGTCATTGTTGCACAAATCAACTTCAATAACAAAAAAACATAAGTGGGACCAAGTAAAACCAAATCCTAAACTGTATAGCTGGGGCAAGGATATACTAGCAACACAGACCCCAACTTTATGCTACAACAGCCATAACTCGGTGGCGCTCGATGTATGACAAAGCTTATTCCTTATAGAAAAAGGTGGAGTAGATGTAAAATAGAAAGGGCACAGGCGCTCTCCTTACAGGCGACGGAAAAGAATAACAGAGCGGCTAAAAGAGGTCATTATCTGAAAGGCGCTCTCGGGAGGGACACTGGTCAGGAAATAGCAAGCATCGAACTTAAGCTATCTCTCGCGCTAATCTTATAGGAGTCAGGAATCGCGGGAAGGAAGACTAAAAGAAAAAAACCATCAAATGAAAACCCCCGCCCGGCCCACCCAAAGTATTTCTTCTCCTATGCGAATCAAAGTCCGGAGAGCAAACGTCCAGTATTGGGCCCTACTTAGCAAGTGATGGTCTCTACATAGATGACATCAAGGGAAATGGATGTGAGCTACTCAAGTCCCAATATGACTCAGTTTTTGCAAAGCTGCAACCAGACTGAGAGTAGTCGAAGATCAAAATTAATTTTTTTATGAGAGAGCCACGAATTTGGTAACACAAGCCTATCTGATTGTTATCCTGACGCCAAATGACTTTCGAACAGGCGATAGTTGACATGCCCCAAGCCCATCTGCCCCAGGGCCAGATCATGGAACTCCGTGTTCATCAAGAACTGCAAGAAGCCCCTACACGAGCTTCTTTACCATCCTATGGAGAGGGACATGGACCGGGGGTCGTCCCGCAGTTACTAAAAAAACAACAGACATAGCCCCACTCCACAAAGGGGGGCAGAAAAGCAAACAGCAAAGAAACTACAGACCGATAGCACTAAATCCATATCATAAAAATCTTTGAAAGGGTCCTAGAAGACCACCGCGCTCGCACTCACAACCCAAAACATCGGCAAACCCATATCAATATTACACAACCCAGGGACGTCATGGGTTTAGAACAGGTTTCGCTCCTGTCTGTATACAACTATTGGATCCAATACGGACAAGGTCCTAGATGCCACATTCCTCCCCCTCGTCCACACAAAGAAAGGCTCTCGATGATGTATATATACCCGACTTGGCAAAAGCCGTCGACAAGGTTGACAATGGCGTTAATAGCGCAAAAATTGCGTGTTGCTAAAGGAATAACGGGAAATAGACTCGGTGATTGATCTATAATTTCTTCATTTAACAGAACACAGAGAGTGTAGTGCAACAGAGTAAAGTCCGAGGCAGCTACGGTGAAAAGCTCTGATCCACAAGGCACAGTACTGTGTCCCATTTGTTCTCATCCTCATATCTGACATAGACAAGGATGTCAGCTTACAGCCACCCTGTCTTCCTTTGCAGATGACACCCGAAATCTGCATGACAGTGTCTTCCATTGCAGACACTGCAAGGCTCCAGGAGACATCAACAAATCTTTCAGTGGGCTGCAGGAAAACAAGTATGAAGTTTAACCGCTCTGAGAAATTTCACTCGCTTACTCAGATATGGCAAACACGAGGATAATTATTTCGTCATCAGAGTACAAAACAAATTCTGGCACAAATAGAGCGAAACACCAACGTTCAAAGTCCTGGGGGTGATCATGCGGGAGGATCTCACCTTCAAGGATCATAACATTGTATCAATCGCATCTGCTAGAAAAATGACAGGATGGATAATGAGGAACCTTCAAAACTGGGATGCAAGACCCATGTGACACTTTCAGGTCACTTGTTCTATCTAGCTGGAATATTTCTGCACACTAGCAGCACTTTCAAGGAGTGAAATTGCTGACCCAGAAAATGTACAGAGAACCTTACGGCGCGCATAACGGAGATAAAACACCTTAATTACTGGGAGCCGCTTGAGGTTCCTAAACCGTATTCCCTGGAACGCAGGCGGGGAGAGATACATGATTATTATACACCTGGAAATCCTAGGAGGGACTAGTCCGAACTGCACACGCCCACCCACCCCCCACTACGAAGCAAAAGACTTGGCAGACGATGCACATCCCCCTATGGAAAAGCAGGTGTCATAGCGACTCGTTAAGCAGACCATACCAATAAGTTGTCAGGGGCCCGAGCTATTCAACTGCCTCCCAGCATACAATAAGGGGGATTACCAATAGACCCCTGGCAGTCTTCAAGTGGCACTAGGACAAGCACCTAAAGTCGGTTCCTGACCAGCCGGGCTGTGGCTCGTACGTTGGTTTGCGTGCAGCCAGCAGTAACAGCCTGGTTGATCAGGCTCTGATCCACCAGGAGGCCTGGTCACAGACTGGGCTGCAGGGGCGTTGACCTCCGGAACTCTCTCCAGGTAAACTCCATTTATGGAAGGGCAGGACGAGTGGATATAAGGACCAACAGATATGAGGTATAAAGGACAAGCAGTATAAGGTGCATACCTTAATAAGGCAATGTGTTTTGTCAGCACGGCTTCGAGTCCCTGGCGGTCAGTCTGCGCAAAAGGTCAGGTCGTTTCTTCAACAAACGACCAATCTTGTAGTAAGTACTTGGAGGCTCGGCACTCTGTAAGTCAACGAACAGGTTTAGCCCTTAGCTTTAATAATAATAAATTATAATAATAATAATAATAATAATAATAATAATAATAATAATAATAATAATAATAATAATAATATAATAATAAATAATGAAAGTTATTTAACTTCACTTTAAAAAACAGAACACTGTATTGTCGCGTTGGTTAAATTTATAAGGTGCTAAACCCGTGTGAGGTTATTCAGCTCAAAGAGCAGCTACGTGGTTCATGGTTCTAATCCGAAGGATCCAATTGTAAGTGAAAGTGGTTAGAACCAGGTATATGGTATCAAGTTGTGGAAATGACACTTATACAGCCACTTAATACATTTATGGGAAAATTGTGTGGGTCCTGGGGACCTTGTTAACAGTGATGCTAGGAGTACAAGAAACAGTACGTAAATCGGTGGTTAACGCAATGGTCTGTGAGTTCCAGAACTCAGTCGCCATAGGTTCAACCCCCCCGTTTCCCTGGTTTGTTTACATTCGTGTCATCGCGATTTCCTGAGTCATGGACCTCAGCTCGTTCACATAACTTGAGCTGATCAGACAGCTAGTGCAAGGAAGCATCGTTTATCGTAGTTTCCAACATTATTACGTATAAAGAAGTGAATTGCAACATATCCAAAACATCCTGGGGAAGAGGATTAATAATCCAATCGTAAATGTTAATCCTTTGTGTTGATAATCCGGATAAAATCTTCATTTTTTAATCCCCAGGTTTGCTAATCGCGGCTCAGCCTCTGCTTAGGCAGACTTTACAAAACCAACGCAAGGAAAATCATGTGAAGTTTTTGTAGTTTAATTAAGAATCTACAACGAGGCAGTTTGAAAACTTCGTTTACCAAGCAGTCAAAATTTAAAAAAAATATATATACTATGCGAGTAATTTTTTTTTTTAATTCTGAGCGAGACGCTTTCAGAATCGGGTGATTTGTAGCCAAGTGATTAATTTGTGCCAATCGAGACGTTTTAGGAAGCTTTCTTACAACTGCTGCCCCTGTTCACCTAGCTGTAAATAGGTACCAGGATACTGATTGTCCTGATTATACACTAGAAGCATTGATTTCCTATTGTTAGTTGATGGGTAAGACGCGTGTGCAACACTTGGTATCTTTATTGACGAAATTATTGGCCTGTGCTGCGGACTTCATCGGCTGAATGCAAGGAGACGGCAGGCAAAGCGGAAAGGTAGTCTGAGGTAATCAGTCAGGCTTTTAGCTTTGCTGGAACATAATCTATTAGCAAGTACAAACAGTCAGTACACGCACCGAGAAGAGGGCGTCGTGTGATGTACTGATCCGGTAAGTCCAGAGTACCTTGTCCTGGTTAGCCAGTTCTTCCAGAGAATTGATAAGGTTGGTCTTACGAGGTACTGTAAGGAAGGCGATCAGCGTGCTGGTGTAGGCGTAGATGACGACGACCGAGAAGATCCACCATACTCCATACAGCAGCCGCACCGGCTCTGTCTGCCGCATGCGGCCGTCTGTGTCATGTAAGGGGGTAATGGAACGAAATGATAATTGGGGTTTATGGGAGTAAGGGAGTCAGTAGGCAGGGGATAGGCAGGAGAGGTGAGTCGAGTGGACGCACGGCGTAGGTAGGTAATGACAGGTCAGTGGTGACGACCACGAGACTCTCATTTACTCTACACTACTCACTAACATATGCCTCGCCCACTCTTCACTCATATATAAACATAATAAAATATAAGAAATAGAAATACAGTAACGGGGACAGTGAATATTACTATTCTACTCAAACACAGTTTATTAAGTCCTGTACAATAATATTATTTGGGAACAGGAAAACATTATTGGGGTTTTTAGATAAATGGGGTGGTACACGTAAGCAGTGAGACAGGGAATACAATCAACTTGACGAAAATGAATATAACTTACAATATGTTCAGAGGACAGTTCGTCACAGGAACTAAGCCACAGGTCCCATGACCTACACAGCACGAGTACTGCTCCAAGCCAGTACTCTGCCCAATGTCTCCAACAGTCTCCTCCAGAGACTTCAGCAGCCTTCTCCGAGCCCTGCACCCCAGCAGCAACTCAGCTCGAAGTCTCTCTGCTCAGAGCTCTGCACCCAGGCCAGAGCTCTGCACGAATCTCCCTACTCAGCTGTTCCTTTGGCTTTTATTGTCCCGAGATCACCCCCACAATGAGATGTGCACACGTGGTGTTGATCTGACGCCGAGTCTGACGCCGTCCCAGAACAAACGACTCAGTCTTAAGCCGAAAAGGCGTGGCTGACGACGTTTGCCAAGGCAAGGTGTGACCATATAATTGGTTAAATTAGGTCTCCCCAGAGACTCACAAGCCCAGCTGAACTACATCACATCGCACGACACAATAAATGGTTCATAAAACTGACAAGATGATAAAATAGACACTGTACAACACTTGGGTATCTGTATTGTGGAAATGTTTCGTCACACAGTGGCTTCATCAGTCCAATACAAAGAATGGGTGAAGATCAGAAGGAGTTTGAGGTAATCAGTCCCTTAACCTGGAGTCGACCGTAATCAGTCTATCAATCTTTTGAAGACTGATAATTTAGCGCTCACGGTGGACTTTATAAAGCTCCACTGTATGGGAGAAACGTAGTGAATAAAGGAACAAATTATGATACATTTGTGTATATCTCTTTATTATCAGGACTCGTACAACCATTCTCACTCAATACACAAATGCACACAGGAGAGAGAAGCTTATAACGTCTACTTAAGCTCCTCTCTCCCATGTGTGAGTTATTTGTATATTGTTCAAGTCACGGTATTGTGCCTCTTTGTTCTTTGATCTCATTCGTTTCCATCTAATCTACCTTTAAAGCTAATAATTAAGATATGGGATCTGAAAATGCTTTTTGTTAGTAGTGCAAACGCGGTTTCATCTCTTGGTTATAGGTTTAGATGAGGACTAGAAGCAACTCACACGAACATCCTGGAACAGGAGGTACTAAAGAAAGCCTATTGGCCCAGAATCAAAAGGTCAAACTCACCACCCAAAAGCCTTACTAAAATCCAAATAAACAATATCAAATTCTTTATCATCAAGAGCTTCAAAAGCTTTACTGAAGAACGTTAGTAAATTAGTTAGGCAGGAACGGCCCCTCGTGAGTCCATCTTGAGTACCAGTCACTCCATCCAGACGACCCTGGAGGCTTGCCAAAGAATTGGATTCAGTAATACTACTTGGCAGAAGATTTCACACTTCCATTATCATTAATGACGCTTATCATGAGGAGTAATGAGAGAAATAGATCGTAAACAAGTTACTGAAATGTCGCTGGGTATGGGAATGTTTGTAACTGACCTGAGGCAACGAATCAACGTTTTCTTAATTGGTGCGTATTACCCGACAAGCTGATGAATAAGACATGTCACATTTGTATTCGACTGAAGAAACCTACTGATTAGACGACACCTTTCGGCATAGAGATATCCAAGTGTTGGACATATCTTATTCATCAACAGACTCAACCTACCCTCCAGAAGAGGTAACAAAACTTCCAAAACATGCAGGAATTTTATTATCCCACCACCTAGGAAGGGGTGAAGCTACAGCTATGGGACTCACTCTGCATTACGAGGTGATGGCACACTCCCACACGTATTTGTGGATCGGGTACGGAGGCCCGTTCATGGAGTGCGGGTACAGCACAGGCAGCTTTCCTACGTTAGCCAGCATCCACAGGCACGGACCCACCAGCAGGATACTACCCACGATCCCAATCCACACCTTTCCACCGTAAGGACAGAAACAAATAGAAGATTAACTTTATAATTCATTGGAAAATGTTAAACCCTTGAGGGTTATAACAGTCTCTGGGGAGAACAGAGGAGCACTGAAGAACTACTGGCTCATGCTAGGCAGATTGAGACACTTATGCAACATAGGGAAACTTTATTGAAGAAACATTTCGCCGCATAGTAGCTTCATCGGTCCAATACAAAGTAGAAGGGTGTAAGGAGAGGAGGAGTTTGAGGTAATCAGTCCCTCAGCCAGGAACCGATGTGTTCAGTTCCATCAATCTTGTAGAAAATACAGCATATGGTGGGGAGAAGTGACTTATATACTGTACTCGGGAGAGTCTTAGCAGGAGGCGGGATCACAGAGGAACCATCCACTAGTGTGTAAGTAAGTCTTCGTCCAAAGGTTGGACAAGTGTTGAAGAATTCCTTGTATCAAGATCCCATGATTTTTACAGTGTCTGACAGATTTTGATGAATGGTTTTAAAAAACCAACAAGTTGAAGATTGAGACACTTATGCAATGTATGGGAATCTAACACCTGTCTGCTGTGTATGGACTGATGAAGCCACTGTGGAGAAGAAACGTTGCTTCAGTAAAGATTCGTATATGTTGCATAAGTGTCTCAATCTTAACCTGTCTGTTTTCAAAACCATTTATCACATGCTAGGCAGGTCTAACTCGAACCCAACCATTCGCGCTGATAAATTTGCCCCATTGTATTATTAAAGCTACTCACGATATTAGTTTCAGTAATGTTGCATCTGGCAGTTTATTGCTAACATAAACATAAGTTAGACACTTTGCAACATTATTTAAAGTGTTTCAACAAAACCACTAAACAGAAATGAAAATTGTGAGTTTCGGCTCGCCTTAAACCATCATCCTGTCCGGGAGAGACCGAAATGTGATGTTATTTTCCATTACAATTTACATGATTTGTTATGGTTACTTTCAGTGCTGATTGTGTGACCTCTTTTTCGTCAAATTATATTATGTTTAAATTAATCAGGTCTGCAAGTGTATATAACTGAAAAACACGAAAAAAGTGTAAGAAAACGGGAGAAAGGAGGCAGTAAAAAGGAAGCAGGTTTATGAACTATATAGAAGCATAGGCTGCGACCAGAGGAAAAAGAAGACAGGGCCATAAAGAAGAGAAAACACAAAATAAACATCATAAACAACGGAGGGAAAGGAAATAGTCTTCAGAAACAAGAAGAAGAATGAAAAGATGAAGCAGAAGAGATGATGCCAAGAGAGAAAGCACCTTCCAAGATATCTATACATTTAAATGAAAGACCAAATCCACACGTCTGACTCAATGAAAGGTGTGTTGAAGACTCCGTCAGTCAGTCCAAAATTTACCTGCCAGGAGAAGGGCTCCAGGAAGGCGAGGAAGTTGTCGTGTTCCTTGGAAGAAGGCAGAAGAATGGTGGAAGGCTCCTCGTAGAACTCGTGAGTGAAGTCTATCACAGTCTCCCTGGCCTGGGTGATGGTGAAGCCATTGACGGCGAAGTCCACCATCTGAAACACAGCAGCAACGTGAGACCAGCCTCAAAATATCGACAAACTGAGGCCAGAGACCCTACGTCTCTTAGGGACTCTGGCATGAGACACATGTGCAACACTTGAGTGCCTTTATTGTAGAAACGTTTTGTTTCCAAGTTCATGTAAAGAATAAGAGTAGGGAAAGCTTATTAGACAAATGGGCGCAAGCAAAATTAATGAGACGTTTATTACCTCAATATTACTCTCTTCAGGAGCTTTGTCAAGCCTGTATAAACAGCATAGAGACACAGAAAGTACATAAAGGGAATGAAGATGCAGGAAACGGAACGTAATAAGAATAGCAACAGTAGTAATAATAGTAGTAGTAGTAATGGTGGTGGTGGCGGAGTAAAGCTATTACTAGAAGTAATGTTAGAATTAGAAGTCAACACCAGAGTCTCCTTAGCCAAGGTATCCATCAGATATGTGACCAGGATCAAGATGAATCTTAAACTAGTAAACACGGGGCTTTGCATCATCCCGACAGGAGACTGAGGTGAGGTATATATTGGGGAAAAACAGCCACAAACCTAGGGGACACGTCTGAATGAACGCATCTAGGTGTGAAAATGCGACGGCCTGAATAATTCAAGTATATAACACTGGAACGCCTTCGGTCACTTAATGGAACGAAATGACCGATAAGATGATTTCGTTAGGATTTTTAACCCCGGAGGGTTAGCCACCCAGGATAGCCCAAGAAAGTTAGTGAGTCATCGAGAACTGTCTGTTTTATTTCCATTGTGGTCCTCAATCTTGTCCCCCAGGATGCGACTCACACCAGTCGACTAACATCCAGGTACCTATTTGCTGCTCGGTGAACAGGACAACAGGTGCAAGGAAACGCGTCGAAATGTTTCTACCCCGCCAGGAATCGAACCCGGGCCCTCCGTGTGCAAAGCGAGAGCTTTGCCGGCCAGGCCACAGTGTCACCCTAAACATTGTCCTCCCTGCGGGGACTCGAACCCCGGTCTCCCGCGTGACAGGCAGGGATACGCCCTCTTAGTTATTCTGAAACCAGACACCTGCAGACGTAAATGCCTAGAAGCTGCATTAATCTATACTTCAGATAGTGTTACACAGGTCTAATGCTAAGTCTGTCTCCTGTCATTGTACGATACCTCGCCTGTCATTGTACCATACCTCACCTGTCATTGTACCATACCTACCTGTCATTGTATCATGCCTCACCTTGCGTTGTACCATGCCTTACCTTGCGTTGTACCATGCCTCACCTTGCGTTATATCATGCCTCACCTTGCGTTGTACCATGCCTCACCTTGCGTTGTACCATGCCTCACCTTGCGTTGTACCATGCCTCACCTTGCGTTGTACCATGCCTCACCTTGCGTTGTACCATGCCTCACCTTGCGTTGTACCATGCCCACCAAGCCATCGTATGTTCCGTTTGGCATTGCTACTCCCCATTTTCCGTCGTAAGACACTACCATCTTGTACCTGAACGAGAAATGAGGAGCCCTGTAGAGGGAAGGAGAGTACCTGAAGGAATCAGTTAGGTACCTGAAGCACATGTAGGAGGCAGAAAGTTACCATTATGAGTACTTCTGTTGTAATACCTTAAGTATTCGAATATACTGGCTTTAATAATAATAATAATAATAATAATAATAATAATAATAATGATAATATCACAAAGGCTTATCATTTTTTTATATTTTCAGTTTTATTATCATCAGTTATTAAACTTTATTTTCTAATCCTTATTTTTAATCGTTATTTTTATTCTTATCCTGAAGTTCTTAAATTCTTTTTTTGTTGTTTTGAAATCGAAATGTTTTAATTCATCCTTTCTAAAAATTCTTATGTTTTTAAAGCCCACTGTGTGGGCGAAACGTTGTCACTGATAAAGGTAACCACTGCATCAGTGGAAGTCTTTATTAACGTTTCTCGGCTACGTTATCAATAAGATTAACGAAAACCTTACCTAACCTAACCAAACCTAACTTAACAAACCAAAATTACCCAAAACAAACCAAACAAAACAAACCCTATTAATAACCTCATTTAAACCAAACCCTCCCTTCCCAAAACAAATTAAACAATCCAAACCTAACCAAACCCCAATATGGCGTGGTATTCTTGCTTTAAAAGAGAACGTGTAAGAACGTTGAGGCAGTATTTTTGAGGTTCTGGCCTGGTGAATCTGGAAGACTTAGTGAAGTTGAACCTCTTGCCATTCCTGGAGCATCCCCATGCAGAATCCCCCGGCCTCCCTGATCTCCCGGCCAACCATGTCAGTGTAATGAATGGTGGACGCGTGAAGAAGGAAGAACTACGTGTCAACGTCTGGTAAAAACGTGAAGATAGTCTGATAAGAACAGTGAAAATAATTGGTAAGAACAGTGAAATAGTCTGGTAAGAATAGTGAAGGGTAGACTGGTGAGAACAGTGAAGATAGCTGGTGGAAAGTGAGATAATCTGGTGAGAACAGTGAAGATAATCTGGTGAGAACAGTGAAGATAATCTGGTGAGAACAGTGAAGATAATCTGGTGAGAACAGTGAAGATAATCTGGTGAGAACAACCTGGTAAAGATGTAAATTATGTTGATTATTGTTATTATTATTATTATTGTTGTTGTTATGAGAGGCTGATAGACTGAAACATGGAGTCCCTGAGAGAGAGAATAAAGGAAAGGCCCGTCAAAGACTCACTTCTATTGTGGCCACCACCATATGTCTGCCGTTCAGGAAGGCTCGACCATCTGCCAGCAGACGTGCGTATGACTGGACGTCCTGAAAGGAAGCCACACCTCCTTTCACCTCCTTCAAGGACCCAACGTTCCTCCAGCTTCTGCAAGGATTCCATACTTTTCTCTAGATCCTGCAAGGAACCCACACTTTCTTGCACATCCGCGAGTGTCTTCGGGTACTTGTGTACCTGCTGGCGCACACACTTCCACCGGAAACTGCCAGAGAAAGACAGAGAGAGAGAAAGCGTTGACATTGAGAGACATTGAAATATTTGATGCTAGCTCATATTTGATGCTAGCTCATATTTGATGCTAGCTCACATTTAATCCTTCAAAGGATCGTGATCAACTTCCATCATCCCCTCCCCAGTGCACCGCCTTTCTTCATGGATCAAATCTGATTGTCTGCCAATCAGGAGCTGCGATATGCTGCAGCAGGTATACACTGATTGTTACGTTTGTATGTATAATGTTCGCCAAGACCGGGGTCCTGGCACAGGTCTGCTCAAGCACTGTTTTGGACAGTTCATCTGGACACTGAGTGTCACAGTACCGTGGGTGAAATAACTCCCAAGAAATACATGCAATGGTACAAGACGGGGCGAAACATCGTCTAGAGATTCTTCTCTCAGCTTCTGATTTGTTGTGTTTTAAGAAAGTTTTAATGTAAGATGGAAGTAGAAATACTACTACTACTACTACTACTACTAATAATAATAATAATAATAATAATAATAATAATTATAATAATAATAATAATAATAATAATAATAATTTTCTGTAATAATTATAATAATAATAATAATAATAATAATAATTATTGTGCACTTGGGGAATCTATCAACACAAGTAGACGGTACAGTGTCCGGGGAAATAGGAAGCAATAGGATTTGATCCAAGGAAGAGGAGGCTAGCTTCGACTCCTAAGATCAAGAACTCTTCACCCACCCATGAAGGGTAACTGATACTACCCTTGAGGCTTGACGTACTGGATGTCACCTTGAGATCGAGGGTTTTTTGTTAGTGCCTTCTAGTTTGCTTTAAATTAGTGTAAACTGGAAGGGGGGTGTCCTTGTGCGGGTTTTTCAAGGGGCTCGATCCTCCGTCCGCCGAAGGGGTGAGACGGGCTTTGCTACTCTCGTAGTGGGGTTTTTCCCCCAGAATAAGAAAAGGTGCAAGTCGAAGTCTCTAGCTGACTTCGATGACTCCCCTGGAGTTCTTTGGGAGGGAAGCAACGGTGGGAGGGCCAGGTCTTGGACCACGAGGCTTCCAGGGTAGACGGTCGCTCTTGGATTGCTCACCACCCCTGTTGAAGGAGAGGTTAATCTGGGATTGCTCACACATTGAGTGTCCGTGGTTCAATCTCCGGTGCGGGTGGAAACATTGGGGCGTGTTTTCTTAAGACACCTGCTGCCCCTATTACCTAGCAGCAAGTGGGTCCCTTTGGGATTGTCGACTGGCGTGTGTCGCATCCTGTAGACAAAATTAACCTAAGTTGCGGGAAATGCTCTGCGTAACCAGGGGCTGTCAATATAGTTTGGCACTGACAGCAGGGAATATCAGGGCAGATACCCTTGGGGGTTGTCAAGGGAAACTGACAAACATATCTAGTACAGGTTATCAAGGTGCCTGTGGGAAATAAAAGCACACTATGGGAGCTTGTAAAACGTTCATTAAAGAAACGTTTAGTTACAACACTATCCTTTAACAAGTTTGTGTGGAGTACTTGGTAAACGTAGGATATGAATTGTGAGGAGAGAGGTGACGAGGAGTCGTGAAGTGAGAACCCATTCAGGGGGAGGAGAGTGATGTGTGCTGTGGAGCGTGTGAGCCACGACTCACAACAGCTGGTAACTTCCCTGGTTCTGGCCGATGGTGTCTAAGGTATGAATGCTCGCAGATTCCAGAACTATTTTTCCGTTCCTGTCTCGGATAACCATTTCCGTCCTAGACCAATCTATGTGGTCTGAAGCCGTGGCACTACTACGCAGTACCACTGTATGAATTAAAATATAGGACTTTACGTTGATGTTGGTGTAACATGCACATCTGTGTCCCATTTAATTATCCATCTTCAAGGATACCGGGGCTTATTGCTCTCTCTTATAAGAACATAAGAAAGGAGGAACACTGCAGCACGCCTGCTGGCCAATACTAGAAAGGTCCTTTACAATCCAAAGAGGAAGTACTTCCAGTTTCTGAGATCTCATTAAAGTCTTCAGTGTTATTAGAAGCCTAATGAGGGAGCTGTATTTTCTGTATACCTGGAGTATACCTGGAGAGGATTTCGGGGGCCAACGCCCCCATTGCCCGGTCTGAGACCAGGCCTTATCTGCACTGACATGTAACGACAGATCCCTAGCTTTTTCTTGTTACGTATATTTTATTAAAACCACTACGAGGGCTGGTGTAGAGATGCTTGAAGTCTCTTTTCCGCTGACATCAACCTTCTTAGACCTAATAATGGCCATGTTAGTGGCAGAGGCGACACTGGCGGTGATGGAACTGTCTTTCCTAAGTAATTTAGAAGAGTTCTGACATAGAGTCCAAGTAGAGGAGATAAGGATTAGTTACTGTTGACTCACGAAATCGTAATGACACGATTGTAAACAAACCACGTAACGGGTGGGGTTTGAACTCATGGTGAGTGAGTCGTGAAACTCCAGGCCAGTGCATAAGTTTTGCGACTTAATCACCTTGGGTTCGAACCCCATCCGTTCCGTGGTTTACTGAAATGTTAAATATTCTCTTCTTCTTTTTGTGACTTCTGACTCCAGAACATATCCCATCTATAAATTATGAGGTGTCTCTAGCGTCTCCGGCCAAAAGAATACACACACACACACGCTTCCAGCAGCGTAAATATTTTACTGGCTCATCTGACGATGATATCTGACCTTTTAACTTGAGTCGCCCATTTGCAGTGATATATCAAAATTACACTGCTGGAATGTTGCTAGTGAAGAATAAGGTGGTGAAGGAAAACGCTGGAAGATTAATTATCCAGTATAATCCAAGATAATCTAGTAGTCTGGCTGATTTCCTTTTGTGCTCTGAGGCCCTCCCCCGGGATGCCACCCACGACAGTCCAATAACACCCAGGTAACTCTTTACGTCTCTGTTAATAAATGTTGTATGAATACTGATAGGTCGTATTGAAGACAAAGTTTAACAAGAACACAGATTATAATATTGCAGCGCTGTGTGGACGACTTGGGACTTGTTCCTTGGGAACTTACACGTTAAGTTCATCACCGGTACAACCTTGAGTAGCCTTGAGAAACGGTGGATTTGGGAAGGATTTGCCTAGTAAGGGCCAGTAGACATTCTGCAGTGTTCCTTCACTCTTATCTTGTTATGTTTTATGTCTCTCAGTAACCAGGGCATTTAGTAAGGAGTCGCTGCTACCACGACTACTACTGCTGCTGCTGCTGCTGCTGCTGCTGCTGCTGCTGCTGCTGCTGCTGCTGCTGCTGCTGCTGCTGCTGCTGCTGCTGCTGCTGTTGCTGCTGCTGCTGCTGCTGCTGCTGCTACAACAGCAACTGCTACTACTGTTAGGTAAGACACATATGCAACAGTTAGGTATCTTTATTTCGAAACGTTTCGCCTACACAGTAGGCTTCTTCAGTCGAGTACAGAAAAGTTGATAGAAGCAGAAGATACTTGAAGACGATGTAATCAGTCCATCACCCTTAAAGTTTTGAGGTGGTCAGTCCCTCAGTCTGGAGAAGAGCATTGTTCCATAGTATGAAACAATATGGAGATGAAGTGACAGGATGGAGCCTTATATAGCGCCAAGAGGTGAGACGTAGGCCACTAGAAGAGGTAAGAACTCAGATGTTGAGAGGTCAGGTCCCTCTCAAATCCAGCCGCTCTCACTAGTGGAGGTTGTCGAAGTTGATTGCAGGTCTGTACCAAGATACCCTTGTGTTGCAGTGTCTGACAGATTGAACATTAAAATGGTATAAAATACCGACAGGTTGTTAGGTAAGACACATATGCAACAGTTAGGTATCTTTATTTCGAAACGTTTCGCCTACACAGTAGGCTTCTTCAGTCGAGTACAGAAAAGTTGATAGAAGCAGAAGATACTTGAAGACTTCAAGTATCTTTTGCTTCTATCAACCAGAATTGAGCTCCCATAACTAGGTGGGGGCCCTTTACTAATAAAGAAAAAACGCAGTAGGGACCTCCCCTTTTTTTTGCTTACACTTCTTGAAAATAAATCCCCCAGTAATCATTTTCCTATTAGGAAACGCTTAGGCATTGTTTGTTTTGGGTTTTAAAGGTTCGCTTACCATAACCCCCAAGCCCTTTTTCCCCAATTGTATGGAAAAGGTTCCCTTACATTATTTAACTTATAAGTGAGGGTTTTTTATGGACACCCCCCGATTTCCAAAAACCTTGCATTTATCTACATTGAACGCATCTGCCACTTTTCTGCCCAAGGTAAGTTTGTCTAAATCCCCCCTGAAGTTCCCAAACATCTACTTTTGGAATCAATTATCCTCCCTATTTTTGTGTCATCGGCGAATTTCTCATATCACTAGTAATTCCTTTCAAATCATTGAATATTTTTATAAACAACAAGGGGCCCCAAACGACCCCCCCGGGGGAACCCCAAATTTTTTTACGGGTCCCCACTCGGATTTAACCCCATTTAGGGACCCCTCTCGGGTTT
The DNA here is from genome assembly GCF_026875155.1 of Cherax quadricarinatus. Lineage (NCBI taxonomy): Eukaryota > Metazoa > Arthropoda > Malacostraca > Decapoda > Parastacidae > Cherax > Cherax quadricarinatus. Next base: position 337,960 of record NC_069431.1, read on the forward strand.
CCCCGTCTGGACCCCTTGTTCATCCACGAGAGCATTTTTCCCCCAAGGGCCATGAGCTGCTATTTTTCTTCAACAGTTTTTGGGTGCAGAAACCCCCCAAAAATCAAATCCCCTTACTAAAATTTAAAAAAATCCATAAAAAAAATTTTCCTTTATCGTGGTAAACAGCCTAAAAAAGCTTTTTGGAAGAAAGTTAAAAAATTAGTTAGAAAAGCCCGGGCCCTTGTGAACCCCTTGGTGGGGACCCATTAATAAAGCTATGCTTATCGGTGGTTTTCTTATAATCTCAGCTATAATTGACAGTAATTTGCCAAAATTGGGAGGTCGGTTTATTGGGCGGAAATTTTGACGGTCCCGACTTGTCCCCTTTTTTAAAAATGGGAATTTAAACATTAACCCTTCCCCCATATCAGACACTACACCTGTTTGAAAGCCCAACTTTAAAAAATTTTATTTTAATGGTTCACAGATTTCCATTTTGCATTCCTTTAAACCATTGAAAAAACCTCATCGGGGCCCCGGGTGACTTATTTTCCCTTCAGTCTGCTATCTGCTTCAAAACCCATTTCACTATTAACTGGATGTTACAAAAATTTTAAATTTTCTTCTTGCCCACTAAAAAAATTTAAATTACCGGAATATTATTAGTGTTTTCCTGTGTAAAAACCGAGAGAAAATAATTTTTTTAAAACCCCAAGAAACCTTTCATTCTTTTTGTCAGAAAAGGTTTGCCCATTTTTTTTTAAGGGGCCCCCTATCTTATCCTGATTTTTGTTCTATATACCTGGAAAAAACTTTTTTTTTTAGTTTTTAAAATTCCCTAGCAATTTTAAAAATTTTTTTTTTTCTTTTTTTAATTCCCCCTTTTTAGCTTTTTTCTTATCCCCTTTTTAAAAATTTCCCTTTTTACCCCCAAATAACCTATTAAAAAATACCCCCCCCCCCCCTTTTTTTTGTTTTTTTTTTTTTTTTTTTATTTTTTAATATTTTTTTTTTTTTATTTTTTTTGGGTCATTTCTTTTTGGATTTTTTTTTCCCTTTAAAAGGGGGATAAACTTTCTTTGAGCACCCATGTATTGTGTTCAGAAAACTCCCCCCCCCCCCCCCCCCCCCATTTTTATGATGGGTTCCCTTCTTTTCCCCAGTCAACAGATATAAGTTTTCCCTCTAAGCCCATCGAAATCTGCAAGCGAAAATCGGGGACTGTTTACGATTTAAACCCCTACTATCATACTTCCAATCAATTCTAAATGTAATTGATTTGTGGTCGCTAGCACCCATTTCCTCTAAAAACCTTCTAAATTATTAACAAGGGATTCTTTGTTGCCAGAACAAGTCAAGCGGGTTTTTACCCCTTTTTAGGTTCTGTCACAAACTCCCTTCAAAAAAAATTCCTAAAACTACTTCAAAAATTTTATGTTTTCAAAATTTCCCCCGTCAAGAAATTCCAATCAAAAATAAATAAATTTAAAAAGTCTCCTAAAATTTTACACTTTAACTGCCTTGGGGGCCCAAACCCTTTTTCCTTTCCCCCAAAGTAGTCTCCCCGGCCCCTATCAAAATTTTGGGGGGAGGGTATATCACCCCAAAAATTAATTTTTACAGGGCCCCTCTGAAAATTCTATCCAAACGGGCCTTTGTAGGGTGTTACTTAAACTTAATACCCTTTTTTTATGCAACGGGTTCAAGCGATCTCGGACAAAACAATGCCCCCCCCACCCCCATTCCCGAAAATTTCCCTATCTACTTGGAAAAATTTTAAAACCCTGAATGCCATTCTGCGGGCATGTCCCGACTTTTTGAATTAAACCACGTCTCGGTAATGGCAAATACACAAAATTTACCTAGTAGTAAATGGACTAGAAAACTAGTCTCAACCGTCCATCTTTTTCCTAGAAACTGCGACAATTTGTGAAAATAAATATTTAAAAGACCCCCTCCCCTTTTTTTCCTTCCTGCCCTTTCTGTTTTTCCCCACTAAACCTATTACGTCCTTGTAATTGTGCCACTGTTTTCCCAAAAAGCCACCTCATTTTTGCCTACTACTATTTTCCCCTAAAACTCTTTAAATTACTCCCCTTTAGACTTCACATTTTTCCCCGCAAAAACCCATCCCAAACTAACTTTTCCAAGTTTAAAGACCTAACAGCTCCCCTCCACTGCTTTGGGCCAGGCTCCCCCCCACCCTAGTAAGTGAACCCCCATCCCTGGCTTACATTTTTCTTTCTGCCATGGGAAGAGGTCCCAAGTTGTCAATAAATTTTTACCCTTTTTCCCTTTAATGTATTTGTCCACCCCAGAAATTTGCCAAAATTTTTGTCTGGACAACCATTCATTTCCAACCCTCCCCTTTGGGCAAAATGCCACATAAAACGGGTTTTTAACCCCCCCTTTCCCTCCTAAAAATCCCCATTGCTGACCTAAACCTCTAATCAGGTCCTAAAAACCCTTTCCCCTAAAACCCTTTTCCTTGCCAACATCGTTGCCTCCAGCCCCTGAGACAGATAATGGGTTTGCTCCCTTTTACCTCTCATGATGTCGGGCGTTTTATGAAAAATAAAACCCCCATTCCCCCTTTACGGCATTTTTTTAAAGGGACTTTTCCCACCCTCTGGCAGACGAAATGTTTTCAAGACAAAAATCCCAAAAACCCCTCTTTAAAGGGTTTTTTAAATACCCGAACATACTGGGGCATTCCCAAAGGGGGAAAATTTAAATACTTGTTTCTCCTCCGTATATACGGTACTGACTACCTTACCTTTTGTTAGTGTGACTATTTAAGGGATATTTGTGAAATTTTATTCGGGGTAGCATTAAAAATTTGGGGTTTGGGTCAAAATTTTTGTTATGGGATGAATTGAAAAGGGACCTCCCTAGTATGGGCCAACGGGCCGGCTGCGTTTTTTCCCCTTTTCCCTTAGTTCTTATTTCTTATTTTTTTACCCCCCATTTTGCTTCATTTAAACGGGGAAGTGTGTTGACAGAAAGCCACAGGTGCTGCAACCTTGAAGACAACTGCCAGGAAGAGAGGAAGGGGGGTGGGGGGTCAGTTTTCCCCTCCATGTTAGAGGCAAAAAATGAATTTCCCGATGATAAGAACCTTGTATGGGTTTTTTACAGGGGGGGAAGAGCTGGGGGGGGTGAGGGCCCCCCCCTTTTTTTTTTTTGATCGCCGGGGGAAAAAAAAAAAAACCTTTTTTGACTTGAGGTTTTCGTCTTAGTAGACCGGGACTTGTGTTAGCCAAGGGGGGGGGGGGTTTTTTTTGCAGGATCTGCCACACGCCCCAACACTGCTTGCCCTGTCACTGACCCTTTTGACAGCTACAAAGCCTGCCACGCAAGCGTTAAACCGAAATTTCCCCGGGTGCGAAAGAGGACCTTTTTATTCCAGCCCACGCGCAATAGTGGCTTGAAGGTGCCTGAAACTCCCGGCAAGTTAAATTTTCAGACCTATAAATAAAAAAATAAAGCATTTATTACACATAGAGGTAAACAAAAAAAAATTCCCCTTTTCCCTTTGCGTTTTGTAAGATGCCAAACGAATGACTTGCGTCCCACAGCACGGCCCCCTGGGGAAAAACCCCTTATTTGGGAAACTCTAAAGCGGGTAAAGGGCGACACGGGCATCAATAATAGCTTCAATAAACCTTTGAAAAATCTTGAAAAGACCATAATGAACACTGCAGAAACCCCCCACTGCCCTTACAAGGCAGGTTTCAGTTAAGGGTTTCTTTTCTGCCATACTGCCCCCTCAACATACTCAACACCCCCGTTATTTTTGAGAAAGACATATGTGAAACGGGTTGAAATTTTTAAATTGCTAAAATTTCTGGGCTTACCCCTTTGGGGGAAAACCTTTCCGAAAATTAATCTTGGGGAAATTTACCTTTTAGGGGGTTAGTCGCTCAGCCTGGAGAAAAATTTCAACTTTTTTTACCTTGGGAAAGCATTTTGGTCTATATGGGGCAGAACCGGCTGTAGTGCTCCCCCCTTTCCCTTATCCCTTTTAAAGGGAAACAATTTTCGATATTGTTTTACCATTTTCGTAATTACATCTGGGTATCTTTTTTAAACGGTGACGCCCTCCCCCACCATTTGCCCTTTTACTTCAATTCAGAGAGCCCTTTTGGGCGGGGAGACAGAGGAAGTTTGTGGGCCCAGTCCCTCATTTGCCCTTTCTGATCGCAGGTTCTAACCCCCCCCGGGTGGATGCTTTGTTTGAAAATCGTGTCATTACGATTTCGTGAGCAGCCCCCTCACCTTGAAGGAAGTTGAAAAAAATAAATGAGGACTGACAAACCATAAATCTACATCCGAAAGGGTGATGGACTACTTACATCTTTACCCCTACCCTCTACTACTTCTGCTCCCTTTTTCTGTACTCGACTGAAAAAGCCTACTGGGGCGGCGAAGTTTTCAAAAAATAAAAAAACCCCAACGGGTTGCAAAAGTCCCTTTATCCCACACCTGCCGGGTTTAAATTACACGTGTACCTTTCCCCCACACCGGGAGACGGTTAAATTAAAACGTGAAATTTTTCCCCACACCGGGAGACGGGTTAAATGACACGTGTACCTTTCCCACCCCTTTGGGAGACAGGAAAAATTACCGGGGTCCCTTTTTTCCCAAAACCGGGAGACGGGGTTAAAAGACACGTGTCCCTTTTTTCCCACCCCCGGGAGACAGGTTAAATGTACACGGGGCCCCTTTCCCCAACCGGGAGACAGTTAATATACAGTGTCCCTTTTTTCCCAAAATTTTTGGAGTCGGGTTTTGAAGCGTAACAAACCCGGAAAACAGCGTCTCACTAAAAATTTTTTAAGAAAACAAATTGAAGGCATCTCGTGGCCCCCACCCCGATTAGAAAATTTACCCGTATGCAAAAAACCACTTATTATTTAAAACTTTTTTAACTCGGCGACTGGCCCAGATTAAAGGGAATAACAATAACTTTTCAATAAATGGGGCGCTTGTTTTAGGGTTTTTGGGGGGCCTTTGGGATCGGGTGGGGGTCCCCTTGATGCGGTGATGGGTGCTTTGATGCTGGTGAGTGCCTTGAGGAGGGTGAGGGGTGCCTTGAGGCTGGTGATGGGTGCCTTGACCCGGGGTGAGGGTCCCTTATGCTGGGTGATGGGGCCTTGATACGGTTGATGGGGGGCCTTGATGCTGGTGTTTGGTCCCTTTGATGCTGGTAAAGGGGTCCCCTTGATGCTGGTGAGGGGGTCCCTTTAAAAGCTGGGGGAAGGGTGCCTTAAAGCGGTGTTTGGGTCCCTTTGAGGCGGGGGAAGGGGTCCCTTTTGAGGGCTTGAGGTGCCTTGATGCTGGTATGGGGGGCCTTGATGCGGGGGAAGGGTGCCTTGATGCGGGGAAATGGGTGCCTTAAAGCTGGTGAGGGGGTCCCCTTGATGCGGGTGTGGGGTCCCTTTATGCTGGTGATGGGTGCCTTGATGCTGGTGAGGGGTGCCTTGATGCGGTGTTTGGGTGCCTTGATGCGGTGTTTTGGGCCCCTTTTGGGATGCTGGGGGGGTCCCTAAAGTTTGGGGAAGGGTCCCTTAAAGCGGGGGGGGGTTTGGGCCTTGATGCGGGGAGGGGGTGCCTTAAAGCTGGGAGGGTCCCTTTGATGCGGGTTTTTGGGTGACTTGATGCGGGGAATGGGTCCCCTTGAAAGCTGTAAAGGGCCCCTTTGGGAAGCTGGTGATGGGCCTTGAGCTGGTGATGGGTTTCCTTAATGCGGGGAAATGGGGGGCCTTAAAAGTTTTTGTGAGGGGTCCCCTTGATGCTGGGGATGGGTGCCTGAGGCGGGAGGGGGGTGCCTTGATGCGGGTGTTGGGCGCCTTAAAGCTGGTGATGGATGCCATGAGGCTGGTGATGGGGCCTGATGCGGTGTGGATCCCTTTTGTCCGGGTGATGGTTTGCCTTGATGCGGGGAATGGTGCCTTATGCGGGTGATGGGCGCCTTATGCGGGGTGATGGAGGGCCTTGATGCGGGTGATGGGTCCCTTTTGATGGGGGAGGGGGTGCCTTGATGCTGGTGAGGGGGGCCTTGATCGGGGGATGGGTTTGGCCTTGATGCGGTGAGGGGTCCCTTTGGGTGCGGTAAAGGGGGGCCTTGATGTTTGGGGAGGGGGTCCCCTTGTTTGCTGGTGTTTGGGTGCCTTAAAAGCGGTGATGGGTCCCCTTAAAGCGGGGGATGGGTGCCTTTGATGCTGGTGATGAGGGGCCTTAAACTGGTAAATGGGTGTTTTGATGCGGGGATGGTTCCTTAAAAGCGGGAAGGGGTGCCTTGATGCGGGGAAGGTCCCTTTAAAGCTGGTGAGGGGGTCCCTTTGATGCTGGTAAATGGGGCCTGATGCGGTGATGGGTGCCTTGATCCCCGGGGTGGGCGCCCTTGATGCGGGTGATGGGTGCTTTGATGCTGATGAGGGGTCTTTGGGGCGGGTGGGCCCCTTTTAAAGCTGGTAAAGGATGCCTTGATGCGGGGTGGGTGGCCTTGGCTGGGGGGGGGTTTCCCCCTTGGCGGGTGATGGGTCCCTTGATGCTGCTAAAGGGGTCCCTCTAAATCCCTGGTGATGGATGCCTTGATGCGGGGTAAAGGGTGCCTTGATGCTGGTAAAGGGCCCCTTTAAAGGGGGTGAGGGGGTGCCTTGATGCTAGTGAGGGGTTTCCTTTGTGCTGGGAGGGGGTGTTTTTTTTGCGGGAGGGGTGCCTTGATGCTGGGTAAAGGGTCCTTGATGCGGGTGATGGGTCCCCGGATGCTGGTGAGGGGCGCCTTGTGCTGGGAGGGTCCCTTTGGTGCTAGTGTTTGGTCCCTTTGAGCTGGGGATGGGTGCTTTGTGCTGGTGATGGGCCCCTTTGATGCTGGGGGAAGGATGCCTTAAAGCTGGGATGGGGTGTTCCGTCCTGGTGGGGGCCCGCCTTGATGCTGGTGATGGGCCCCTTGATGCTAGTGATGGGGGGCCTTGATGCTGGGAAAGGGGAAACATTGAGCGGGTGTTTGGGATGCCTTGTGCGGTGAGGGCGCTTTGCTGGTGAGGGGGTCCCCTTGATGCTGAGGAGGGTTTTTGGGTGCTGGAAAAGGGGTCCCTTTGGGTTTCGGGGAAATGGGGGGGCCTTTAAAACCTGGTGAGGGGGTTCTTAAATGCTGGGGATAGGTGCCCTTGATGCTGGGATGGATGCCTTGTTTGCTGGGTTTGGTCCCCTTGATGCGGGATGGGTCCCTTTTTGGCTGGGGATGGGTGCCTTGATGGGGGGAAAGGGGGCCTTAAAGGGAGGGGTCCCTTGGGATGCGGGGGGAATGGGTGCCTTGATCCCGGGGGGGGTCCCCTTGATGCGGTGGGGGTGCCTTGATGCTGGTGGGGGGTTTTTGGGGTGCGGAAAAAGGGGGCCTTGATGCTAAAGGGTGGCCTTGAGCTGGGATGGGTGCCTTGTGCGGGTTATGGGGGCCTTTGATGCTGGTGATAAAACCCCTTGATGCGGGTGATGGGCCCTTGGATGCGGTAAAGGGGTCCCTTTGGGAATCCCTGGGGGTTGTTGGTCGGTAAAGGGTCCCTTTGATCCCGGGTGATGGTGCCTGTTCTGGTGAGGGGTGTCTTGATGCTGGGGATGGTGCCTTGATGCGGGTGATGGATCCTTAAAGCGGGGGAAGGGTGTCTTGATGCGGGTGATGGGTGCCTTGAGGCTGGGTTTTTATCCCCTTGCCGTTTGGGGTGGGTTTCCCCCTTGATGCTGGTGGGGGGTGCCTTAAATGCGGGGAAAGGGTTTCCCTTTGATGCGGGGGAATGAGTGCCTTATGCGGTGAGGGGGGCCTTGTGCTGGTGGGGGGTTTTTTGGTGCTGGTAAAGGGCCCCCTTGATGCTGCTGAGGGGCCCTTGATGTGGTGAGGGGTCCCTTGATGCTGGTTTGGTCCCTTTAAAATGGGTGAGGGGGGATCCCTTGGCTGGTGAGGGGGTCCCTTTGGGATGCCTGAGGGGAGGGTTGTTGGTGCGGTAAAGGGGCCTTGAGGGCGGGTGATGGTCCCTTAAATGCCGGTGTGGGTGCCTTGATGCTGGTAAGGGTTTTTTTGGGGTGCTGGTGAAGGGGGGCCTTGAGGGCGGGGAAAGGCCCTTTTAACTGGTGATGGTGCCTTGATGCTGGGAAGGGGGCCTTAAAATGCGGGGAAAGGGGTGCCTTGATGCGGGGTGAAAGGTCCTTGATGCTAGTGAGGGGTTGCCTTATGCTGGGGGGGGTGCCTTGATGCGGGTGGGGAGGGGGGGGGGGGCCTTAAAGGCGAAGATGCCTTATCTCGTAAAGGGTTTCCTTGGTTTGGGTGAGGGGGTTTCCTTGATGCTGGTAAAGGTCCCTTTGATGCGGGTGAGGGGTTCTTGATGCTGGTAAAGGGGTTTTCCTTTGATAATGGTGGGGGGTGCCTTGAGCGGGTGATGCTTGCCCTAGATCTGGTAAGGGTCCCTTTGGGTGCGGTGTTTGGTCCCTTTGATTTTAGGGGGGAGGGGTCCCTTTAAAGCGGGTTGTTTGGGGCCTTGATGCGGGATGGGTCCCTTTGGGAGCTGAAAAATTGATCCCTTGATGCGGGGAAAGGGGTGCCTTGACGGTGGGGCCAAGCTGGTGAGGGGTGCCTTGATGCGGGAAAAAGGGGTACTTGATGCGGGGTGAGGGGTCCCTTTTGCTATGTTGGGCGCCTTGATGCTGACGATGGGCCCCTTTGCCGCTGGGAGGGGTGTCTTGGCTGGTAAAGGGGGAGCCTTGATCCCGGTGTTTGGGTGCCTTGATGCTGGGATGAGTGCCTTGATGCTGGTGAGGGGTTGGTCTTTGATGCGGTAAATGGGTGCCTTGATGCTGATGATGGTCCCTTTGCCGCTGGGGGGGGGTTGTTTTGGGATGCTGGTAAAGGTGCCTTGAGCGGGTGAGGGGTGTCTTGATGCGGTGTTTTAAAAAGGGGCCTTTGATGCTGGTGATGGGGGGTCTTGATGCGGTAAGGTTTGCCTTAAAGCTGGTGTGGGTGCCTTGATGTTTGAAAAGGGGTGCCTTGACGCTGGGGAGGGGTGTCTTGATGCTGGTGATGGGTGCCTTGAGCTGGGGAAGGTGCCCTTAAATGCTGGTGATGAGTCCCTTGTCCCTGGTATGGGTGCCCTTTATGCTGGAAATGGCTGCCTTGATGCTGGTAAATTGGGGCCTGTATGCTGGTAATGGGGTCCCTTTGACCCCTGGTGTTTGGGCCTTGTGCTTTTTATGGTGCCTTGATCCCAGTGTTGGGGTGCCAAATTCTGGAAAAGGGTCCCCCTTAAATGCTGGTAAGGGCTGCCCTTGATGCGGGGTGATGGGTGCCTAGTCGGGGTAAAGGGAGCGGGTGAGGGGGTGCCTTAAGCGGGTAATGGGTGCTAGGCGGGAAAAATGTCCCTTGATGCGGGTAAAGGGGTGCCTAAAATTCGGGCGTGGGTCCCCCTAAAAGCTGGAAGGGGTTTTAAATGCTGGGGATGGGTGCCTAATGCTTTAAATGGGTGCCTTGATGCGGGTTGATGGGTTGCCTAAAAGCTGGTGAAAAACTCCCCTTGATGCGGGTAAAGGGGTGCCTGATGCGGGTATGAGTGTCTAGATGCGGTAATGGGGGGCCTAATGCTTGAAATTTGGGGGCCTTGAGCGGGTGAGGGTCCCTTTTGATCGGGTGATGGGTCCCCTAGGGCGGTGATGGGAAACCTAATGCTGGTGAAGGCGCCTTGATGCGGTAAGGGTGCCTTGATGCTGGTGAAAAATCCGGGAGCGGGAAAAGGGGTGCCTAAAATGTTTGGTAAGGGGGCCGTTGATGCTGGTGATGGGTGCCTTGATGCTGGAAAGGGCTGCCTTGATGCTGGTAAAGGGGTGCCTAAAAGCTGGTAATGGGGCCTTGAGGGCGGGTTGAGGGGTTTGCCTAATGCTGGTAATGGCTGCCTTGATGCTGGTGATGGGTGCCTAAAAGCGGGTTGGGCTGCCTGATGCTGGTAAAGGGCCCCCCCCAGATGCGGAAATTTGGCACCCTTGATCTGGTGAAAGGTCCTTAAGCCGGGGTGACTTCCCCCCCCCCCCAAAAAGAAAAGGACAAGCCTTCGGGGTTCGCAGTAAAATCGCTCTCTTGATAAAAAAAAATTTCACATTTTAAATTAAACACCGAATTAAAAACATCTTAAAATAAAAATAAGTTAGATGTTTGACCCAATATTTTGGGTGTTTTTAATTGTAAAAACGTTTTCGCCACGCGTGACTTCACAGTCCAAATTAAAAACAAAAAACAAAGGAGTTTTGGGGGTTTTTTTGGAAGGCTTCCTCACCCCGGGAAACCAACTTCAGACGAAACCCCGGCGGTTCCTCCTCGGGAAAAATTAGTAAATAAAAAAAGAATAATAACAAAAAACAAAAACACTTTATTAAAAGAAAAATAAAATATAAAATGAAAAAACACTTAAATATGAAATATTAACCCTACATTAAAGAAAATAAAAAAAAAATGATAACCCGAATTCACCCCTAATATGTAAATGGGGTTCTTGGGGTTGGTCCCCTGTTTTAAATCGTAGCCTGTTCTGATGATTGGGGGGGAAAGGGGGCCCCAGGTGGTTTTGGGGACCACCACTGGCTAGTTCTTCACAATTAAAAGCTGTGAGTAAATTTTCCCGTTTACAGGAAAGCAGTTCCTTTTCCCCTGCAATGATGGGGGTTACGTCCCCCGCAATTTCATAAGGTTTCACAGGAAATTCCCAAAACAAAATGGGGATGTCTCCCGGACGTTAGTCCCCTTTTCCCCGTTCTGCTCGTTGATTGAAAAGGGGACCCTCCTGGCAACCAAACTGAAAAGATAGACCGGTTACCCACTACTTAAATAATCAAAACCCGCATGGCAGGGTACTTTCTCAAAAGACGTGGGGATTATTTTCAACAGCCCAAAATAGAGCAAGACGAAAGGACTAAGGTTTATTATTGGGCAAAAGTGAAGCTTTAACCAATAAATCCACTAGAACACCCAAAGGGAGGCATGACTTTACAGTATTGTTGGGAGCTTGAGTCCCAGGATTTTTTTTTTTGCCAGAGCCCCACAAAGCCCCCTTTCAAGGAGGGGTGGAAAAGGGAGGGGAAAGGGGGAAAAGGGGGGCTAGACTTGACCCTACGTTAACAAGCACCGGCAAACAAAAATAAACAATTTCGGGGAGGGGGGAAAAAAGGCGGGGGCGTGAAATTTCCCACCTTCCCCTAGTACCGGTAATGAAACTATTGTTAAAATATTGCACTCCCATTTTGAACCTTTTTCCCCCACACTCCCCCCTACCAAGGGCTTATAGTCAAGGAGGATAAGAAGAAAGGTGAGGAAAAAGTTTTTTTAAAATGTGGAACAGTAAGGCAACAAATCTTCTACTTACTGTTTATTTGGGTTAAACCCGTTTTTTAAAAAAAAAAAAAAATAATTGGGGAACCTTGATAAACACAATTTTAAGGAACTTAAAAGCCTGGAAATGCCAAAAGTCCACCTCAAAGGGGACTGTTTGGGTTTCCCCTTAAAAAAATTTTTAGGTATATCAAAGGTTTGTGGTTTCCCTTTTTTTAAAATGAATTTTTTTCCCACAATTAAAATTTAAGTTTGGAATACCCCCCACAAGGGCTAAAAAATTTTTTTTTCTATTGTGAGAATCTTGTTTTTCGCGGGAAGGGTTTCCGGCTTAGGAAGCATACAGGGAAGGGGGTACCATCAAAAAAAATTGGGAGTAAAACGCACCTAAGCCAGTATTGGGGCATCAAATTTCTCAAAAAAAAATTTTTTTTATTAAATCTGGGAAACTTAAGAAAGGGGCTTTCGAAAAGATACTTTTTAAACTCATTAAAATTTTTCCCGAGCTCGTCGGGGAAAAATTTAAGAGGTTCCTTTACCGACTTTTTAAGGAAATCGGGTAAAAAGCCTGTAAGATCAGTAAGGTTAGGGGTAAACCGTGCATAAAAAAATTTCAGAACCAAAAAGCTTCGCCTGACTTCTTTTTTTGGGGGAAATTTTAAAATTTAATAAAGCTTTTATTCCCCCCTTCTGGGGGAAAGGGTTTCAAAAGTTTTTTAGAAAGCATCAGCCAAGATATCTAAAACTTGTTTTACCCAAGGGGCATTTCTTTTGGCTTGGGAGTGAGGGCCCTGTGAACCCAAAACCCACCAAAACCCGATTTTAAAGTTTTTGGGTATGTTTCGCCCCACGGAGTCATTACTAAAGTTATCAAAAAAAACTGAAACATTTGGCCTATTTCCCAAGACCTTTTCTCCTCCCCACGTAGGTAGCACAGGCAGTTAACCCAAAACCAAGGGCATAGTTCTATCTGCATCACACTTGGGTGTAGGAAAAGGGGGTGTACTGCTTAGAAGAAGGGAAACTTTACATTACTTGATGATATGCCTGTTTCAAAATCAATCTTTTGAAAAAAGGAAGCTCATAAAATTTTTGTAAAATCCTACTATTAAAAGGGGATAGGCTCACACCCCCCGGTTATAGCATTAAGGCCTCTGAAGTCAATAAACAAGTCCCTTTTGAATTACCCCCCCTTTCCCTGAAATACTGGTGAACAATTGAAGATACTGAAGTTCAATGATCTTTAGTTTTAATAATTTGTCTACCTCTCGTTTAAATGCATCCCTAAGGTGAGCTGGAAATTGGGGAAATTTCCGTTTGGGAAAGGGAAATTTTCCGTCACTAATTTAATCTTAAAGGACTACCGGGAGGGAACCCCCTGGAAATCAGAAAGACGTCCCGAAAATTTTTTAAAACATTGAAAAATTAAGTCCCCTTTTCATCCAAAATTCATTTTAAAATTTAAAGTTGGTTTCGTCCGATGGGCAAGAGTCAAACCCAAATCATGTAGTTCTTCACATAGCTAAGTTGAGGTGTCCCAAATTTTGCACACTTTTCATTCTTTCAGTTGTCCCTTTTCAAGGTTTGGGTGGAAAAAAAAAAAAATAAGTCAAAGTTTTTAAGGGGGTTTTAAACCAATTTCTTTGGGAATATTTTTTTAAGGATGTTGAAAGATAAAGCTTAGGTTTTCCCCCCCTTTACCCCTTTTTTTTTATGAGGGGATCAAAATTTCCCCCAAATTTTAAAACTTATATGGAACCCTTTCCCTGCTACTAATAATTTTATTTGACTTAATGGCAAAAAATACAAAAAACTTCATCTCCTTCTTTAAAACTTTTTCCTCGGGCTTTTGAATAAAAAGGGTTTTTTACTGGGGCCATTGACAAGCTTTGGGTTTTTTGAAACTATTTTCCCGATGTCTCCTCAAGTTTGGGGTCTAAGGTCAAGGAGAAACGGTAAAAAGACTGAACCTCCCTTTAAACCCCCCTCATTAGTCCATAAAATCCCTGAAAGGGTGGGCAATGGGCCCCCGGGCCCGTTCCATAAGGGAAATTCAAAAGGTTAAAACCCCCAAAAAGTCACTGGGGGGCTTCCCCCAAGGCAAACCCCCGCACAGGGTAGGTAACGATGCCACCCTTAGGTTTTAAGGGGGCAAAGTTTTCCCTTTAAAAAGGACCTTTAGAATCGAATTTCTGGCACTCAATCCCCCCTTTAAAAGCTGGGATGATAGGGTTTTGGTGGGAAAAGGGGGCTTTACTCCCCAAAGTTGGTAAAAAATGTTGGGATTAACAGATGTGGGAAATTTTGTCCCCCGGGCAACAAAATTTTTCTAGGGATGCCCACTCTGGGGAAATGACCAAAAAAGGGATCAGCCCCCCCCTTAGTATTTATGGTCTTTTAAGGGGAAAGGGGTTCAGGGGAAAATCGAAGCATAATCAACTAAGTTTTAAAATAAAACAAAAAGGGGGGGGGGGGGGGGGGGGGGGGGGGGGGGGGGGGGGGGGGGGGGGGGGGGAAAAGGGGCCCCCGGTTTAAATGGAGGGGAACCGGGAAAAACGATTCCCACCCCAATTTGGTAGGTTTTCCCAAAATTGGAGGACCCAATTTTAATTGGCCCCAAAAATAGTTTCCCCAAATTTTTGGTTTTTTTAATTTTATTAAAAAAATGGGTTTCCCGGGCCCCTGGCAGGTCATGAGCCCTTTTAAAAAACAGTCTCTCTGCATTGACTTGGAACAACTAAGATGGAATTTGTCCCATCTCATCTTTAATTTAAAAAGAATACTGACTTGTACAAGAAACCCCCTTTTTTATATTTTAAATTTATATGAAAAGTTTTTCCTTTGGGTAACTTGAATTTTTTTTAGGGGGCATTAGGCAAATTTTGAAGAGAAAGGCATTACGTTTTAAAATTTACAAAAGTCCCCCTTTGAATATCTAAAGGCTTAAAAATTTAGGGAAAATCAAAGGGTGGGCAGTAGGAGAAGCCTGGGGTTTTGGCTGACCCTAGTCAAGACATTTAAGGGGATTTGGAGGTGATACCTTCACTTTCAAACTAACCAAATGAACCGGTGATCCAAATACCCGCTTTCCCAGAGTGGGATCACTGGTTTTTTTTAAACCCCCATGAAAACTCACGAGACATTTTTCCCCATCGAGGGGGTTCTCTTTCTCTACAGGAAAGGATCTGAAACACTTAAATCCATCTTTTGGGAGAAAGGCAACCCAGAAGGGGAAAAATGGCACCTTTTAAAATTGTGTAAAGTAAAAGGAAAACCCCAAATGGGAACTAATTTGGGACATTTTTTGTGGGAAAGTTTTTGCTCCCAGGAGCTTAAACAACCGATAAACTCCTGGGGGAGCGAAACGTTGCCCCAAAAAAATGGCACATTTGTTGCACTTGTTTTCCTTTTACTTTACATATTGGCCGGGGAATTCCCACCAAAATTTTAAATTAAAAACCCCTTTTCATATCCCTATTAGGGATGGAGCCCCCAAAGGAAAGGGAAACTATTCCCGGGTTCAAAACCAACCGTGAACCATTTAGACCCTTGTAACCCCAAAGGAAGGTAAGGAAATGTCTGTACGGCCCCAAATAGTCTGAAAGTATAGCAGAGGAAAAGTTTCTTTTAAAATTAGGGGAAAAGCTTATCCCGAAATTACTATACAAAGTGCAAACCAGTGTCTCCCTAAAAATGGTAGATACCTTTAAATCCCCTTAACTGTTTTTCCGAACAGAAGGGTCTTGGTCATTACAGTCTTTTAAAACCCTCTTCCAACTTTTGGGCCTTCTAAGAAGGACCAAACTGGACGTTTAAAGTCCCTTAACCCCCCACCCAAAAGACCAAAAAGGGAAAAAAAAGAAGTCTTTTAATTTCCACTAGAGGCTTTGATTTCTTAAGGGCCCATGGAACCCTTGCCCCCTTGGGTTCGATCCCTTTAAAGGGCTTTATAGGAAAATTTTGAGCCCGGATACAGGTCAGCACCCCAGCAACTTCCCAGCTTTAAACAGGTTTTCGTTTCCCCTAATGAAATTTTTTTTATCTGGTTTAGGACGGGTTTTTTCAGGAACGGGGGGGCCCCCAAAAAACATAAAACTAAAAAGGGGAACACTGCAGGAGGCCTGTGGCCCATACTAAAGGGAGGTCCTTTACAATTCATCCCACAAAAAAAAAAATTTGCCCCCAAACCCCAAAATTTTTAAAGTCCACCCAAGAAATAAGCTCTAATGTGAAAGTCCCACTCAAATCCAACCCCTTTTCCAACCCCCCCCCCTTGTACTTATCCAACCTAAATTTTAAACTACCCAAATCCCAAAACCCCAATAACCCAACTAGGGAGACGTTCCACTCATCAACTACCCCTTTTTCCCAAAACCCAAAACTTTCCTATGTCCCTTTTTAAATCTAAAATTTTCAAAATTTAAAAACCATTACTGTGGGTTCTCTCTTGGAGAGACATCAAGACCTATTTTAAAAAATCCCCATTAAATTAAAACCTATCTTTCCCCTTATACACTTCGATCCCGGTCCTCCCCTCATCTTCGTCTAACAAGTGAATGTAACTTAAGAGTCCCTTTAATCTTTTTTTTCATAAGGAAGATTTTTTTAAAAGCCATGTATTAATTTAAACCTACGCCGGGAAAGTTTTCTAACGAATTTAAAGTCCCCTTTTTTAATACCGGGGACCAGAAATGAGCTGCATAAAACTAGGGAGGCCTACTAATGATGTATAAAGCTCAGTATACCCCTGGGCTTCTGTTGCTTTTCCTTTTTTGATATAAAAAACCCATAATCTATTTGCCTTAATACGTACCTTAGGCATTGCTGTCTTGGTTTAAGGGTTTCCCCCACCATAAAAACCCCCAAACCTTTTCGCAATCTGTATGGCTAAGTTCTACATCATTTAACCCTTTTAAGTACTAGGGTTTTTTGGGCACCCCCCAAGCTTTAGAACCTTGCATTTACTACCCTTGAACTCATCTGCCACTTTTTTGACCAAGAATAAAAGTTTGTTAAATCCTTTCCGAAGTTCCAAACCTCTACGTTTGAAACAATTTTCCTACCTATCCTTTTTTGTCCCCCCCGGGGAATTTGCTCATATCACTTTTAATTCCCTCATCAAGATTTTAAACACCCAAAGGGCCCAAAACTGATCCCTGTGGAACGCCCACTTTTTACAGATCCCCCCCCGGGTTTAACCCCCCTTTTTGGACACTCTCTGCTTCATGCAGTGGGGAAAAAAACCCCCTGACTCATCCACGAGAGCACTTTTCCCCCCAAAAACCCCGAGCTTTCCACTTTCTTAACAGTCTATGGTGCGGAACTCTATCAAAAGCCTTACTAAAATCTAAGTAAATAATATCAAAATTTTTTATTGTGTCCCAAAAGCCTCAAAGCTTTTACTGAAGAAAGTTAAAAAAATTAGTTGACAAGAACCGGGCCCCTTGTGAATCCATGCGAGTATCATTAATCCAAGGGGGTATGCTTATCCCAGATGGCTTCCCTTTTAATCCCAGCTATAATTGACTCTATAATTTTCCTACAATTGAGGCCCGGCTTATTTTGGGGGGTAAAATTTTACTGTAACGACTTTTCCCCTTTTAAAAAAAAGGAGTTACATTAGGGCCCTCTTTTCCCAATATCAAAACTACACCTGTTTGAAGAGAAAAAATTTAAAAAAACAGTTAATGGGTTTACAGAGTTCCCTTTTGCATTCCTTAAGAACCCTTGAAAAAAACCTTTAACAGGACCCGGCGACTTATTTTGCTTCATCTGTCTATCTGCTTTACAACCCTCTCACTAGTGACTGTATGTTAAAATAATTTTTTCTTCTTCCCAGCCCACTGTAAAAATTAATTACTGGAATAAATTTTTTATGTCCTTTTCCGGGGAAAAAAATGGGGGGGGGGGGGGGGGGGGGGGGAAAAAAATTTTTTAAAATCAAACACATTTATTCCTTTGTCAGTAAGGTTTCCCATAAATTATTTTTTAAAGGGGGGCCCATCTTTTTCTAACTTTTGTTCTAAAACCGGGAAAAAAAAATTTTTGGGGTTTGTTTTTTGAATCCCTAGCAACTTCAATTTCATTTTTCCCCTTTTTCTTTTCTTTATCCCCTTTTTTAAGTCCCCTAATTTAAAATTAAAGATTCATAAGATACCCTCACCTCTTTTTATACGCCTAAAATTCCTTTCTTTGCCCTAGTAGATATTTTTGGGCCCATTATTCACCATTTTGGGTCATTTCTATTTGATCTAATTTCTTTATATGGGGTAAACGCTCTTTGAGCAGCATGTATATGTTTTAAAAACTTTTCTATTGAAGCTCTCTTGTTTCCCCAGTCAACAGATGATAAGTTTTTTTCTAAGCCCATCGTAATCTGCTAAGGGAAAAAACTGGGCCCGTTACTGAGTTTTTCGCTACTAACGTCCCTTCCCCTTCAATGCAAAAGGGAATTTTATTTTTGGTCGCTAGCACCCAGTTTCCCCGGGAAAAAATTTAAAATTATTAACCCAAAGGGGTTCATTTTTTTGCCATAACTAAGCAAGCAGGTTATTTCCCCTTTTAGGGTTTTGCACAAACTGCTTCAAAAAACAATCCTGAAATACTTCTAAGAAGTAGAAGATTCAAATTCCCATCAAGAAATTCCAATCAACATGATAAGTTAAAGTCTCCCCCAGAATTAAATACATTATCGTGCCCTTTTGGCCTTAACAATTTCCTCCCATTTGTAGTTTTTCCCCTTTGGGCCCCAACTAATTTGGGGGGCGGTATATGACTCCTAAAATCAGTTTTTTTATGCCCCCCTGAAAATTCCCATCCAAACAACTCTTTATGTGTTTCTTCCCAAAATTTAAAACCCTTTTTTTGCAACAGTTCAAGCGATCTCGCAATTTTTTTTTTTTTTTTCAATGCCAAACCCCCCCCCCTCCCAATACTTCTATCTTTTTTGGAACCAAAATTTTTAAAACCCCGAATATGGGCCCCTTCCGGGAGGCATGTTCCCCCAAATTTTTGAATTAAAAACCCCGTCTCCCGTTAAGGGAAAAAAACATCAATGTTAAAACCCACAATACAACCCAATCTCAACTCGTCCATCTTAATTTCCCAGCATACGGCAAAATTTGCAAATTTAAAAATTGAAAGACTCCTCCTTTCCCCTTTACCCTTTCCCGCCCCAATTTTTATTTTTCTACTAAACCAAATTTCTGTCCTTACACCCCAAAGGGCCCTGGGTTTTTTTAATATCTACTCGTTCTTATTATTACTAGTTCCCCTAGAACTCGTAATATTACTACACTGGGACTTCACTGTTTTCCTGCCAAAACCCATACCACTAACTATCCTAGTTTAAAGTCCTAACTGCTCCCTCCACGCAGTTGCCAGTGCTCCCACCCCACACCTAGATAAGTGAACCCCATCCCTAGCATACATGTCATTTCCGCCATAGAAGAGGTCCCAGTTGTCAATGAATGTTACCGCATTTTCCTTACAGTATTTGTCCAGCCAGCAATTGACACCAATTGCCCTGGACAACCATTCATTTCCAACTCCCCTCCTTGGCAAAATACCACATATGAGAGGGTTCCCACCCTTACTTCTAATTATTTCTATTGCTGACCTATACCTGCTAATCAGGTCCTCACTCCTACGTCTGCCAACATCGTTGCCTCCAGCACTGAGACAGATAATAGAAGAGATTCATAACTGTGATCAATTCCTGAACTCTCTATCCAAAAGTCGAACAAACGAAAGAGTGTTACCTGTAACTGTTGAAAGTTCTGGCCAGGCTGTAAGGTGGCATACCTGAAATCTTTCCTGTAAGAATTAGTGGTTTTTTTATATGCTTTAAGGATTGCCTTCTTTAGTAGGTTATAATTACATATGATATCCTGTGACAAAGTTGCATAGATATTCAAGGCTGTACCAGAAAATAACATTCCTAACCTGGTAGCCCAGGTGTCAGCAGGCCATTCACAGAGTGTAGCGGTATTTTCAAACCTGATAATGTATGAAGTTATGTCTTCCCCCTCTGTGAAGGGAGGTAAATTAGGTGTTGGAATATGTGCACTGACTGCACGTTGTTCCATTACTCCTTCCTCTAATTGTTGTTGTGTAAGAGTTAACTTTTTATTCTCCAATTCAAGGCGAGATTTCTCGAGCTCGCGATCCTTTTCTCTCTATTAACTCATGCTCTCTAGCTCTTTCCTCACGTTCTCTAGTTTTTTTCCTCAACTTCTCATCCTTTGCTTTTTCCTCAAGTTCTCTTAATTTAACCTGTTCCTCACGTATCTTAGCTTGTTCCCCACGTTCCCTAGCTCTTTCCTCACGATCAAGTCTATCACGCTCTTTTTGGTCTTCTCGCTCTCTTTCTGTCTTTCTTGGATTTCTCTCTCAATTCTCTCTCTCTCCTTTTTCTCCTGTCTTTCAAGGTTCTCTTTCTCCTTTTTCTCTTCTCTTTCGATTCTTTCTCTCTCCTTTTCTTATTCTCTTTCGATTCTCTCTCTCTCTCCTTATTCTCTTCCCTTTCCCTTTCTAGCTGTCTTTCTTCTCTCTCAATTCTCTCTCTTTCAAGTCTTTCCTGGATCTTAGCACTAATGAAAGATTCTAAATTTTTCCCTGTTATTCCTAACTTACTTCCAGCGTTCATCCAAAACTGGTATTCATCCATACTTCGCAAGAATAACTTAAACTATCAGGGAAAATAGAATGGGATTAAAGAAACGGAGGGTTTCAATTCCTGCTCGCTCAAACTGTAAATTAAACCAGAGGGCTCGATCCCTGCTTCAATTAAAACAATATGTATTAACGAAAACGAAGGGTTCTATGCGGCTCCGAGCAAACAGTAAGTAGAATGGGGTCCCTTGAACATCAATCTTCTCACCAACAAAATCAAGGAGTGTCCTATGACAGTTCCCTTGATATAAGAAGAGCTCAATGAAACAAGTTGTCACTGGAAAATCTCGGTTCCCTAGAGTCTAATCCTCCAAATGTTTCAAGCTCACATGAAAAAGTGGCAGAATTAACTTTTTATCTGACTGACTGACTTACAATAAATTGAGACTATAAACATACACCAAATTTTTAATATCTGTACGTAGTCTACCATAGAGAATGATTACTCATGGCTGGTGGTAACCGTCTGTGGTATGCGGCATTGAAGTCCAATGTGTAGATTCGAGATGGAGTGGAATCTTTGATTCAGTAGAGTTGATCTGGCAAGGTCTGGCCCCCCCAAGGCTCGGCCACTTGTGAAGGCTTTACTCAGCCCTGTAACAACTTCAGACAGTAATTACCCAGGCTGGCTTCCTCCTCAGGAACAATTAGTAATAGAAAAAGAAATAATAACAGACAAACATAAACACTTTATGTAGGATATATAAAATATAAAACACTTAAATATGAAATATTAATCCTACTTTAAAGAAAATTAAATAGAAAAAATATAAATGATAACTGAATTCAACGCTAATTACACACTTGGGTGTCTGGTGTGGTGACCACTGCTTGTTGAAATTCGTAGCCGTTGCTTGATGGATGGGGGGGGTGCAGGTGTTTGGTGACCACCACTGGGCTTAGTCTTCACAGTTAAGGCCATGGAGTAGTTTCCGAAGACATGGAAAGAAATGCAGGTTCTTTACCGCTGCAATGAGGTTGGGGTTACGTCCTGCAATTTCATACAGTGCGAAACAGGTACTTAAATGACAAAATGGGGATGTCTTCTGGACGTAGGTCCTTCTCCTGTTCTTCTCGTTGATTGACGGGGACCATCACTGTCATCCAAGCTGAAAAGATAGACAGGATACCCACCTGCTTAAAATAATCGCTCTCCATGGCAGTGTACATTTTACTCAAAAGACGTGGTGGATTATTACAACAGTCAACTAGAGCAAGACTGAATGGACTAAGTTATTATTGAGTCAAAAGTGAAGCTTTTAACAGTAATCCACTAGAATAAAGGCAGGCATGTTATTACAGTAGTGGATGGGAGCTGCGAAGTCGAGTGATTTACTGTTTGACCAGAGCCCCATACGTCACCTTTCGAGAGGGGGGGAAGAGGGAGGGGAAGGGATAGCGGGAGCTAGACTGACCCTACGTTAACAAGCAGCCGGCAATCAAACTATCACTTTAGGGGAGGGGGAAGAAAGGCGGGAGCGTGACTTACCCTACCTTAACTAGTAGCCGGTAATGAAACTATTGTTACTATATTGCTACTCCTATCTATTGAACTTTTCCCTCACACCCCCAATACCCCCTTCCCTATCCCATCATCACCATCCTCCCCTTTTTCCTTTCCTCCTCCTCCTCCCCACCTCTCCCTTTTGCCCTTCCTTTTTTGGCCTTTGGGACTTTCCCACAGGCGCACTAGTTCCTAAGTAGGGGAAAGGGTACCAGGGTCCATCCCATTCCATTGAGGTTCTTGGCGGTGGCATAGTTTGCCATGGAATCTGGATCGCCTTGGGATGTCACGATCCCTCTTTGGTATCCCAGAGTGTGGCTTTGGGTGTCTTTCGGGTGACGGGTGTATCTCTGGATGCCACCTTTTGGATTGTGGGGGTGGTGGCCAAAGGAGGTATGCTTTGTGGTGGATATCCGGCCGCCCTGTCTTTTGTCCACCGAGGTAGCTCGGCAGATGTGAGGTTGCTATCCCAGATTGCTGGTTTACTGGCATGAAGGGTAGGGTCTGGCACGGGTTCCATGCTGCATCTGAGCTACTTGTGGTGCTGAAATCCTCTTGGGCATGGAGGGAGATTTCTGGCCCTTTCATTCCTCCAAGGAACTATCCGTCCCCAGTCCCCCCCTTTTTTATTCTTTTTTTATTTTTATTTTCTTTTTCTTTTTTTTTTAACAATCAAAAAGAAAGAAGTAACCTAACCATGGAGAGTACCCAATCCATGACCCCATTACCCTGGGGCCCCCTTATTGTACCGCGCCCCATTCTGACTGGCCTCGTTTTTTGGCACTCTTTGGACATCCTAAGGACCCCTGTACCTCTTGCTAGGTGCTGTTTCGTCACCGGTTAAGGTGCCGGAGGTTTCTACTGGACTCCTTCGATTTTGTCTGACCTACGCTCTCCTTTGACTATGCTTCCGGCCTCTCCCCTCTATGGTGCAAGCGATTTTCGAATCTGGCCAGCCCGTCCCACGTCGGACCAATCTTGGTCCCACTGCCTAATTACCTACGACAATCTTGATGATGTTACTTGGTTACCTTCCCTTTCTACTCGGAAAAAAGATCGATACGTCATGCCACTCTCTCCACACTCAGTTTCAGACACAATTGGACTAAATTCTTTATTTAAGACCGAGCTTCTTTTTACTGCCTATTTTTCCGACCAATTAGTATTGGCAAGCGCTCCTACACAATGTTGTAGAGATATTTTTTTCATGTCTTTTAAGAGTGGTACAGCATCATCACAGTCCAGAATGCTACCCCAATCTCATGATCTTTCTCTTCTTTCACATATCGGATACTATATCCTATCACTTCGAAAAATACATCATTCCCTCAATTTTGGTAGTGGCGCTACTTTATTCTGCCCCACGAGCCTTTTCCATCCTATGGAGGGGAGCATGGACACGGGGGTGTCCCTCAGTTACTAAAAACAACAGACTAAGCCCCACTCCACAAAGGGGGCACAGTAAAGCAACAGCAAAGAACATACAGACCAATAGCAACTAACACCATATCATAAAAATCTTTTGAATGGGTTCTAAGAAGCAAGATCACCACGCATCTAGAAACCCATCAGTTACCAAACCAGGGCAACATGGGTTTAGAACAGGTCGACTCCTGTCTGTCTCTCAACTATGGACCATACGGACAAGTCCTTAAATGCACTAGAAGGACAAAAAGAATGCAGATGTAATATATACAGACTTTGCAAAAGCCTTCGACAATGTGACCCATGGACCGTAAATAGACGCACAAAATGCGTTGTGCCTAAAGGGAATAAACAGGAAAATTCTGGTCGATGGATCTATAATTTCCTCATACAGTTGCACAGACAGGAGTAGTCGTCAACAGAGTAAAGTCCGAGGCAGCTACGGTGAAAAGCTCTGTTCCACAAGGCACAGTACTCGCTCCCATTCTTGTTCCTCATCATTATATCCGTACATAGACCAAGGAGTCCAGCACAGCACGTGTCTTCCTTTGCAGATGACACCCCGAATCTGCATGACAGTGTCCTTTCCATTGCAGACACTGCAAGGCTCCAGGCAGACATCAACCAAATCTTTTCTGTGGGCTGCAGAAAAACAATATGAAGTTATCGATGGTGAAAATTTCAATTACTATAGAATATGTAAACATGAGGAAATTAAAACTTCTTCAGAGTACAAAACAAATTCTGGCCACAAAATAGAGCGCGAATACTCCAATCGTCTAAGACCTGGGAGTAGAGTGTTCATGTCGGTGGTGTATCTCACTTCAAGGACCTTTTACATTGTATCAAATCGCAGCTGCTAGTTAAATGACTGGATGGATAATGAGAACTTCAAAATAGGGAGGCCAAGCCCATGATGACACTCTTCAGGGGTCACTTGTTCTATCTAGCTGGGGGAATATTGCTGCACACTAACAGCACCTGTCAAGGCATGGTGTGAAATTGCCGACCTAGAAAATGTACAGAGAACTTTCACGGCGCGCATAACGGAGATAAAACACCTCAATTATTGGGAGCGCTTGAGGTTCCTAAACCTGTATTCCCTGGAACGCAGGAGGGTGAGGATTACAATGATTATATACACCTGGAAAATCCTAGAGGGACTAGTACCGAGAACTTGCTCACGAAAAACACTCATACGAAAGCAAAAGACTTGCAGACGATGCACCATCCCCCCAATGAAAAGCAGGGGTGTCACTAGCACGTTAAGAGACCATACAATAATTGTCAGGGGCCCGAGACTGTTCAACTGCCTCCCAGCACAATAAGGGGGATTACCACAGACCCCTGGCAGTCTTCAAGTAGGCATGGACAAGCACCTAAAGTCAGTTCCGGAACAGCCGGGCTGTGGCTCGTATGTTTGGTTTGCGTGCCAGCCAGCAGCAACAGCCTGTTGATCAGGGCTCTGATCCACCAGGAGGCCTGGTTCAGGACCGGGCCACGGGGGCGTTGACCCCGGAACTCTCTCCAGGTAAACTCCAGGAAACATACTATAGTCCAACAGAATTTCCAAGGCATGTGGCAATGACATTCTCAAAACAGGCTGGAGCTCAAGATCTCAATTCTCAAGGTAGACACTATGTTCTTTCTGCCCGGGGTGGAGACGATACCCCTTGCAATGATGCTCGTTTAACTTTTGACAAGGCCGTGAACTCCCATCCTCTGTTTATGTGAGCCAGGACATCGGTTAATTACAAGTTTGAATGGTGATCCCTACACTGCACAGTGTTAGAAATTGCTGGCGGATTTGCCACCCAGGCAAAAATTGCAAGATCTATAATCCTAATTTGCCCGTCTGTGGTGCAATGGACCATTCTAATATGTCTTGAAGTCTACCTCCTCTTGGCCTTAATTGTCATGAGGGCTCACCCTTCGTACTATCGCCGCTGCCAGAGTCTACTTGAATGAGCGGGAAAATTCGTTGCCTCAAAGAGGGGACAGAAGGTCTCCTTATGCTATGGCGGTTTTTTTTTCTCTGCCTCCAAGGGAGGACTTACCTCGTGTTTATTATTCTTGTGTTTCAAAAATGTTCCCCATTCTGGGGTCCCATCTTTCCTGCAGCCTCCTTGCAGTTGCCAGTCCATAGTCATTCCTGTATCTAATTTTTTGCTGTCCCTGAGGTCAAACATCCCTATTTCAAACACCTCAGTCTGTTGTCACTTCTTGTGTTCCCCTCACATACCCTGGTATTGACCAAGACTTCGTAGGACACCTCCCAATTCGTCCCTCTACTTCTCGAAGTCCAAAAAATCTCCTTTAAACCCCTTCCTTCCCTTCATCCACTCCACACTTTACCTTCCGGTCTCTGTTACCTGGGTCTTCCACTTTTCACTTGCTCAGTTACAGTGTGGAGGTTCATCCCCTCCTCCTAGTACTGTTGCCTTCCTCCCCTGTCCCCTCCCAAGTTTCTTTCCTCTTCTGCTACTCCAGGTTGCTGCCTCTTCTGTCCCTCCCACACTTTCTCCAGTTCCCTCCGCCCTATTTGTTCCCCCCTACCTGATACAGTCCATTACAGTCCTGATCTGTACTCAAACTCCTCCTCCTTCCATCTACAATATTGTCTCCCTGCGACCCACCTTCACACCGTTGGCAACAACGTTGGTCTATCTACTCAGTAACAAGCTTCGCTTTTAAAACCGAGTACAGGTTATGGCTGTCTTCTTGGTCATCAGTGTCGAGGTTAGGGAGACTACTCTCTCCATCTTCACATGGCCACCACTCATCTTACTCATGGGTATCTGTGGAGAGCACCATGTTTCTCTCTGAGAGACGTGTCGGTTCCAGTATCGGTTAGCCACATTGTTAGACTGCCCTCTCTATCAACGAGGCAAGCAGGAATTTCCTCCAACATTGTCTCCACTCTACTACTCTACTCTTTACCTTCCCTTTCTTGCTGGATGGACCCTCCTTTATTCCTGACTCTCTCATTGACTTCTTGACAACAACTGACTTACTCTACAAACTCTGATGACAATTACCTTTTGCATCCACTCAGCCCTTTTTACCCCAGTCTCTTCGCTACCCTCTACCCCTGCACTATCACTGCTCTGCTGTTCTCTGTAACCTACAATATCCCTCTTCCCTTTTGCCACCTGATACCCTGCTTCCTTCCTGCCCTGCAGTTGCTGTATAGCCCCTTGTGGTTAGCGCTTCTTTTTGATAATAATAATAATAAAATACTCTCTGTCTAGCTCTTAATTCTTTCAGTAATAACTATACCATACACTTTACAGGTATACTCAACAGGGACTTATTCCCCTATATTTTGGACTCTCTTTTATCCCTTTGACCTTTATACAAAAGGAAAATATGCATGCTTCTCTGCCATTTCCTAGGTACCTTACCCTCTTCCATACCATTTATTAAGTAGCACAACCACTCCAAAACTATACCCCCACTGCTTTTTAACATTTCTACCTTATCCATCAATCCCAGCTGCCTTACTCCTCTCATTCTACCAACTGCTCCATGAACTTTCCCCAACTACTCACAACTGGGCTCTTCCTCACTCCTACAAGAATATTCCTCCTTGCCCTTCAACATTTAACAATTCTTCAAATATTCCCTCCATCTTCCCGATACCTCTAACTCTCCATTTAATAACTCTCTCTCCTATTTTTCAACTGACAAATCCATTTGTTCCCTAGGCTTTCATCTTAATTAATCTCCAAACCATTTTCTTATTTTAACAAAATTTTGTGAAAACATCTCCGCACCAACTCTCTTCATTTGTTCACTTTTTACATTGCTTTCCACCACTTTCTCACCTTCTCTTTCTCTCCACAATCTCTTCCTCCTTGCATCATTTCTACTTTGTAAAAATCTTCATATGCTAACTTTTTCTCCCTTACTACTATCTTTAAATCATTCCACCACTTGAATAAGTGGTATACAATTGTTTTCTTTTTATCTTCTCTATTTTCAGGCATTATCTATCTCAGATGTTGCCTTTATTAGTTTCGTCCTTACTGCCACCACTTCTGTACCTGGAAATTTTAATGCCCACCATTTCCTCTGGGGGGAATCTCCACTGTGACTCCGTGGCATTCAGTTAAAGGTTTTTTTCTCACTTCTCACCTGTCCCATATTTTAAATACGGGTACTCCCACCCATTTTGATCCTCGTACTCTCTCTTGGCACCGATCTCTCGGTCTGCTCTTTCTCCACTGCAATAGAGTTACCAGGTCTGTCATCCCGGACATTCATGACAGTGGATCATTTTCCAATCATTCTTACTTCTTCTTCATATTCACCACCTCTTCGTAGCCTCACTGGCAATTTGATAGAAGAAAGAAATTGAGACTTTTACTTGCAAACTATCTGCTGTAAGTGAGTCCTTCTTCGTCTCTCCATTGTTGAGCTTTTACACATCTCGACCTCAGTTTTAGCCACAGCTTCTCATTCTATACCCCAAAATATCGGGCAGGCATTCTCAGAGTGCGTTGCCTTGGTTGGTCTCCTGCTTGAGCTCGGGCAGTCAGTATGTTTGAATGCGCTGCGTAGGGCAAGTGTCGGAACAATAGAAACCACGGAGAGATTGTTGATTTTTAAGACAGAAGCGAGCAGTCGCCTCACCATGTCATCTGTTATGTTAAACGCACTTCTGGCGAGATTATGTTTCCACCATCACCTCTGCTTCTTTATGAGTGCAATCTGCAAAAAAGTCTGGAAACTGAGTGGTAAATACTCCCCTTACCCGCTCCTGGTTCTGCGGGTTTGCCGGTGTGGATATAGCAAAACTCTCTTAACGTTACCATGAAATTGTATCATTCTGGTCTGTATTTCTCAGGGGCTCATCTGTGCCCCTTGTTTCTTTCCTCTAAGTCTGCCAGAGAGTTAGCACCCTTTAAACTTTTCTTCTCTCAAAGGAAGAATCTTAATTTGTGTCTTTTACACTTCTGGACCTGGTGGCAACACTCTCAGGTTGCCGAGCTTGCCAGCTGGGCTGATGTCTTTATATTTGGATGTTACAATATTTAGTCAGTCAGCCCTTGCAATCCTCGTACGACTTTTTAATCTTATTCGGTCACAAGGAGTTCCTTCCCGGCTGTGGGAAATCTGCTTATTCTCATTTCGCAAAACTAGGTACTACAGGACATGATGCCTCCTACTATCATCCCATTGCTCTTACCAGTGCCAGTTTACAGTGTGATTAGAAACATCTGGTATTTAGAGAGGACACAAGCAGTCTATCCTTAGTCAGTTGGCTTTTCGTAAGGGCCCGTTCTACCAGACCCCTTTTCTATGCTTTGATTTGTATGTTCGTAATACCTTTGCGATAATCCCACTCAGTTATTGCCATATTTTTGAACCTTGAGAAGGCATATGACAAAACTTGGAGGTATAATATTTTGGCCAAGCCCACTACTTAGGCCTCCGAGGGCAATTCTACCATCCTTCCTTGAGATCGTCTTAGCGACGGACATTTCTGATGATTCAAGGTTTTTAATATGCTCTCCCGGACTTTGTCCAAGCTGAAGATGTCCCCAGGGTTTGTGTTCTGAATTCACAATTACATTTTCTCCTTGTTTTAAATGATTTGGCCTCTTGTTATTCAATATTTGGTCAATCAATCAATGTCTTGATGACTTTGCTGTAGCTTGTGAGGCACTTTCACCTCATTGGCGTTTCTCTCCAGCATGCGATCAACATGTTTTCCAATTGGGCCACCACATCACTTTGGTTTTAAATTTTCCAGTACAAAACTCACCATTTTACTTTCACTAGACGTTCTGTCATCTTGATTATCCATTGTAACCTTATTACAATTGACTTTAGAATTTGTAATTTATTTAGCCTGTATAGGAGTTGCTTAATATCGAATCTTCACATGAAAAATCGTAATTTAGCAATTTATATAATGGGGTGATGAAAGACTGCATTAAAACTTGTTTTTAATCTAAATGTAATTTATATAATATTTTAAAAATGGCCCTTTACTATAATATAGGAATAACACTTGACAGATCTTATACTTATTTTACCATTTACAGTTACCTCCATTCTGACTGAATGGTTATTTACATATGAAAATGATAAAGTATATGTCTTCTCAACCAGAGAACAATCGAAAGCTTATGAATGACATCTCTATAAACATGGAAAGAGGATTTTACTTGGTGTGGGTTTTTTTACAAATACTCTACTTTCAAGAGGACTGAGAGAAATGCTACACTGTGGTTAGCTTCTCAGTTATCCAGTTCTCTGCTGAACCTACATACCACTCACCTCTGACCGTCAGCTCACATCAGGCAAGTAGTGGCAGAGGTGAGGCAAGCTATAAATTGGTCTCGTTACCCATGGTGGAAGATCCATTTCCTTACCAGAATTAAATTTGTCATATAAATATATACATATAATGAAAATGAGGGAAAGATGAAAATTGAATATTTAATATAATAAAGATGTTTACTCCTTTTAGCTATTAACGATGGTTAATCGCACGTAATATTAGATAGATGAACCAATATAAAAATTATATTTTACAAAGCTGCATCTTGGCATAACATACCTCTATGGTTCGCATATCCCAGAATGTGATATGGTCGGGTTTCTAGGCCTTCTGTTTGACCATAGGTTATCCTGGAAACCTCACATTACTTCTCTGAAGGCAACTTGTCACAGCCGGGTGAACCTTCTTAAAACCCTTCGCTCCATCTTTCATGGCGGAAGCTGATCGTTTAGAACTCTCCTTTGCCTACATTCAGCCCTAATTTTATCGAAACTCGATTATGGTGACCAGATCTATTCAGCGGCCTCTCCTGCTACTCTCTCTAGCCTTAATCCCATCCATCACCAGGGATTATGTTTATGGCCTTGGTGCTTTTCACTCTTATCTTGTTGGACAGTCTCTTATTGCAGGAAGAAGCGAAATATGCAGCCTGTACGATTGCCATGATGTCAATGGGGATGTCATTCTGCAAAGGAAGGACACGGTGCTGTGGCTGGACAAGGATGTCAGCCACAGCACGTGTCTTCCTTTGAAGATGCACCGTATCTTGCATTCCGACAGTGTCTTCATTGCAGGACACTGCAAGGCTCCCGGGCGGACATCATCGAAATTCTTTCAGGGGCTGCAGAAAGAAAACAATTATGAAGTTCAACGATGAGAAATTTCAATTACTCGATTTTTTTTAAGATTTTGCCCCGAAGTGGCTAGTATTATTTGTGCACCCATTATCCATCCTGTGGACGGTAGGCGCCGAGTGCTGTGGATAACACAAAAGGCTAGGAAACTAGGCCCAAAGGGTTAACAGGAATACTATGGATTTATATCTACACTATTCTATAGTTCACATATCTGGTACAAGCAATTTAGAAATTTGCCTAGTTAGTATATCCTGGTTCTTATTTTCATTAATAAGATATCTTTGGAACATGTCAATAGGTTATTATCTGGTCTGTCTTTGTTTTTATTCCTCAATAAGTGGACAATTAAGACATAGTGTTCAAGAGAGTTGACCATTATGCTGATCACATAATTTACATTTAGTTTGATCATCATCTGTGTGTTCTCCCAACACTGCCAGACAGTACTTGTAACCAAGCCTAATCATGGCCATACCAACATCAGTCAGTCTGTTTCACATTGCAAATTGGCTCCATAAATATTATTACGTTCATGTTATCATAGTGGGTTATAGATCTACTCAGGCTATTCTAACTGCATTCCTATGACAATCATCTTCATTATTTACTTCTTCCTAATATTATTCCTATGCTAGACACAGTTATACCAAAGTTATATTCTACGTTCTCTCTGGATACTCTTCTTGGCTAACATATCAAACTTTATCATGAAGGAGTAATCCAATGTGTGACGGGTCCATAGCAATTTGTACATTCATTTCTGTGTCCCTAATTTTTGAGTATCTAATACCTGGCTTCCCCAATGGCATGTTGTTGGAGTCATTATATGAGCCAAGAGCCTTCAATGATGACATAGAATCAGTAATGATGATAGAGTCAAGCTCAGTGTCATGGATAGCTTTAGCGCCATTAGATTGCAAACAATTCGTTTGCAAGTGTAGACGCCCAGTTGTTAATTCTTATGCCTAACTCAAAAATTTATTATCGTTTTAACTTAGGGAGGGTGGAACAAGAGCAATGCAGCCCTGCCAGAAGACTCCTGTTTAGATCCTCAGTGTGTATTATTGTGATAACTTATTATACCAGCTAGGCGAAAAATTTCTTCTTGAGCAGTTGCTCTAACAAGAGATTTAAGGAAGGGATTACTAGCAATGAGCTTCTTGGGGAAGGACTTGTAGGGTATGTGATATTAAATGAACACATCTTCCATGGAGGGGTGAAAGGCTCTTGTTGCTACAGTGATACAGTCATGCATTATAAAACTTAATGCAATTGGACAGGTTTTCACAATCCATTTTAGATCTGGTGGTAATTTACCTCTAGACACTTAGGTAAGATTCCTGTACAGTGTCTGGTTCGTTTCTCAACATTCTAATACCGAAGTACAGTGTTAATATCAACAATCCTATCACTCTGATACTAGAAAATACTAAGCTCCCTCCTCATGTTAAGAACTCTTGTAGATCTGGGACAGCCAAGAATAGTCCTGAGAGCTTCATTTTGCATTAACTCAAGGGTCGGAGGGAACTTTCTCTAGGTAATATCAATATTTAATAATTGAACTTTTCGTGTCAGAGGAAAGGAAAAGTCCTCCCTGATAAACATTGAGTATACATAATGTATAGTGTATACTCAGTGGCTCCTAGTATATTGTTGATAAAGGCTAAAGTGTCATTTGAAAACAGTTGAATTTCTGTTAAATGAAGTGAATAAGCTATAGAGGGCAGGTGCAAGAAGTCGCCAGAAAATTACCAACAGGTCAGCTGTTTTTATAATCTTCTGGGCCTGTAGTGTACTCGCCATTATAATCTAGTGATATCAGTGAATAGCAGAATCAGTGTTGTACTAGCAAACTAACCAGTTTATAATGGTAACTTAGTGGAGGGAGTGACTTTTCATTAGTTTCTTTTTTCTTGAATACCAGACATATACTGTGGAAATTTTCATATAAACCTGTTTAGTTAACCAGCGGTCGCAATATACACAACGTGAAAGCAATTATTACTCCAGAAAAAGCGTCCTTTCCTACAAAATTTGCACCAGTCAACTTATTAGTGATTAATATAGCATTTATTGTGGTGGAGACGGAAAAAAAAAATAGAAAAGCTAGATTACAGCGATTGATAATTCAAGGGTTGAGGTCAACCGTTCGTCATTGTAGGGAGTTGCCAGCAGGTCACCGACTCTTCAACACGCAGTTATACTTTTGTATCAATCAAATCACAATATTACTCGGTAGATAATTTCCAGTAGATCTTCATGTTTGCTCAAATCACGACCATATGGTTTAAATAAGTGACCAATGATCAGATTCAGATCGACTGGTACGAAAACTTCGACTGGTCGAACCCTTGACTGATCCGAACCCTTGGACTTGTCCGACCTGGACTTGTTTCAAACGGTTTCGTTTGGACAATTTAAAGCAGACTGTAAAAGGTGGGGTTGTAGGGCGGCCCATATAAACACAAACATTTAAATATATGTCAGGAACGTTGCACGGTAAGCTGTCCTCCAATATACAAAAACAGTTAGAAAACAGAAATACAAATAGCTAGAGCTTCATTTAAGGAGGTTATTAATAGAATATTCAAGAGGTTGCTAGTAGAATTGCAGTAAATCAACCATTCAAATCATTATGAAGCTGTGTGTAGTCTGTGGTCAGTCAAACAAACGGGCTTCCACATGCATAAATTGTCATTTTTGTGGAAATTGGTGTCACGCCCCTTGTGCAGATATCCAAGAACTAGCTACAAGCAGTATTAAAACAGGGAAGTGTTTTTGGGTATGCCCAAATGAGATAAATCTGTGGACTAAAATCACAAGGGTATTAAAAGAGGGCAACATCAAAGCTGCTTTCATATAAAACCTGGAAGCTTTCTACATCAGATGGGAACATAAAAAGTCTGGGCTGAATGGTACTGCCCTTGATACTGGCCATGTAGTCAGAAACTGTAAGGCTGGAGATGATGTCCTGGTAGTCAGTAAATGGGGGGCTGATAGTGCTGTCCGGGGAGACAGTAAATGGTGAAGCGGAGGTGCTGTCCGGGAAGACATAATGGAGAAGCTGGAGGTGCTGTCCTGGGAGACAGTAATGGTGAAGCTGGAGTGCTGTCCTGGGAGACAGTAATGGTGAAGCTGGGGGTTTGCTTTGTCCCTGGGAGACAGTAATGGTGAAGCTGGAGGTGCTGTCCTTGGGAGACAGTAATGGTGAAGCTGGGATTTTTCCAGGTAGTCGGGAATTATACGCGGGAAAGGGAATACATATAAATGACCTCATAGGGGACAGGAGCCATAGTAGGGAAACAAGTGTAGTCAAAGATAAGATAAAACCAATATTGCAAACTAGAAATACCGCAGGAAATAGCAAACAAGAGGACTCCACTACAATAGTGATGAAAATTTACCAAAACAACTGGTGGGAGCTCCATTGTTGGTGCTAGGGAGGATAGAAGTAAGACGGGGAAACATGCACCAACGGGGAATACAGTCCCCGAAACCCAAGGCAAACGGAAACCAAGCCTGTGCACATACTATGCACCGGGTATCTGCTGGCATGGGAAATCTGGAAAAAAGATGGCACAAATCCCATGCCCATATGGACAACAGGAAAATGAAAACTCCCTTCCTGTAAGCTTTTTCCCCCGGGACTGTGTACCTCTTCGTACAGGAAAGAACTGTGCTATAACTTAAATTGCCAGGCATACCATCTAAAGGGGACAAAAAGATACAAAAAAACCAGGCCATGGGAAAACCTGGGTAGCCACAGCCACTCAAGGGGGAGAGGTTTTTAGTGCCAGGGGAAGAAAAAAAAAAAATGGCAGAAATCGTACACCAAATCCATCATTCCTGGAGTGGAACCACAGTCGATGGCCTCCACTCCAAACCAACAGATACAGATACTAGTGCCGGAAAAAAAATCCCCCCCAGTACCAACAATACCACCAGTCCGATAACATTCTTCTTGGCAAATATACAGGGTCTAAAGCCAGCAACAAACAACAAAATACCTTTCATCCGTGGACTGCTTGCAGAGGTTAGTTTTAGTTTAATATGTTTATTATGCACCCCATACCCATCCTGTGGGCGGTAGTCAAAAGATTACAGAGGTACATAATTGGTCCAGGGACTGGACTCCAAAGTTTTGATAGCTGAGCAAATTACAGAGGTAATGAACTCACAATTTACAAAGGTAATGAACTCAAAATTTACAAAGGTAATGAACTCACAATTTACAAAGGTAATGAACTCCAGGTAAGTCTGGTCACAATCATGACAAGTTACAAAGGTATTTACAGATTACAGAGGTACGTAATGGTCCAGGGACTGGGGCCCCCCAAAGTTTTGATAGCTGAACTAGGTACAAAAGGGAATGACTCACAAGTTACCCAAAAGGGAATGAATTCGTTAGAATGGTTACTTACGTTTATACTTTGGCTACAATCATGAACAAATTATAGAGTAATGAGCAATTCACACTTCCACACCCGTCACAACTGTAATGATTATTGGTGCAAATATTGATGTTGAGTCACACACACCACACACACACACACACACACACACACACACACCACACACACACACAACACACACACAAAACACACACACACACACACACACACACACACACACACACCCACACACACACACACTTTAGTTTAATATCTTTATGCAGAGGCAAAGGCAATGTTCGTGGTTTTTTACTGAGACCCACATAAAGGATCATTTTTTACAACGAAATATGGATCCCAGGTTACAACCTATACGATGTGACAGAGGGGGAACGGGAAAAGGGGGGGGGGGGTTGGCCGTACATTCAGACCCTTTGTTTGCAGAAATGCTAAATGCCTCAAATGATTATGGAAGTTTTAGCAGTAAAGGTCGAAAACCCAAAAACCTAGTCATTGTGGTAGTCTACAAGCCTCTGAGCAACATCCCAGCAATTCCAGGAACAACTGTTAAAAATTGCCCACTTCGGGAAATTTTTCCGCTCCGCCCCCCAACTCTGCTCCTGGGGGTTTTAAACTTAAGGCCCTAAAATGGGGGAAATATAGCAAATAATATTGTTGCGTAAAAACACCGGAGGCAGCCGATGAAAACTCACACTCACGGGGGGTTTTTAAATCTTTTTCGCATCGCTATTGGGCCCGGGGGACGTCTGCCGTAGCCCGATTATTGTTTTTTGCGCATTTTTGACGTTATTTGGGTCTGTGAAGCCCTTTTTTGCGCGCTCTCTAAATTTGAACAAATCCCTCCACGAGAAACTTTACCAACAGTTTAAGGGAAAATTGAGGTTGGCGAATATGGAAATTCGGCGACTGACCGGGGAAAACAAGAAGATTCGTAGCCCTCCTGTTTGAGTCCCAGGTCAAAAGGGAAACTGGTCAGTGGCGGCAGCAGGGAAGAATTGACGACAAGAGATAAATGGAAAGGTAGAAACGATGAAGAAAAAAAGAGACTCCCGTGGAAACTGTTGGGGAAAAACACCAAACTTTCTCATGCTCCGAAAAATGTGAGTCGACTACGGGAAAACGAGACACGAAAGACAAAAGGGAAGGAAAATTTGTTGTTGTTGGGGATAGCCAAGTTAGGTAATGGATGGGGCTTCTGCTTAAAGGGACAATAGGAGACAAGAGTTTTTTTTTTCCGGGGCTGGGGGAGATATTGTTAGCCGTCGATACATCAAAAAGGGTAAGGGAGCAATCCTATTTCTGTCCCCAGTGCTGGGGGCAACGATTTTTGGCAGACGTAGGTGAGGCCCTGATTCAGGTATAGGTCACAATAGAAATAATTAGAAGTAAGGGGGGGAACCCTCTCTATGGGGTATTTTGCAAGGAGGGAGTTGGAAATGAATGGTTGTCCGGGGAAAATTGGTGAATTGCTGGCTGGACAAATACTTAAGGAAAATGCAGTACATTCTTGACAACTGGGCCCTTTTCAAATGGCAAAAATGACATTTTGCTAGGGATGGGTTCACTTTTAGGGTGGGGTGGGACACTGGCAACTGCAGTGGAGGGAGCTTTTAGGACTTTAAACTAGGAATATTATGTATGGGTTTTGGGCGGGAAAGAGTGAAGTCCCAGTGTAGTAAATTAGATTCTAGGGGAACTAAAAAATAAAACGAGATAATATTAAAACCCGGGGGACCTTGTGATAAGGCATAAAGGTTTAGTAGAAAAATAAAATAGCGGGAAAGGGGGAAAAAGAGAAAGAGAGTCTTTCAATGTTTTTTATGCTAAGCCGTATGCTAGGATAAAGATGGACGATTGAGATTAATGCAGTGTAGGTAACTTTATGTATTTGCCTTAACTGGGCGGGTTTTAATTTAAAAAATCGGGACATCCCGGAATGTCATACAGGTTTAAAAATTTTTCCAAAAATAGAAATATTGGGGGGGGGGTGGGGGGCATTTTATGTCCGAGATCGCTTGAACTGTTGCATAAAAACGGGGATTAAGTCGAAGTAACACATACGAGCGTTTTTGGGTAGAATTTTCAGAGGGGGATGAAAAAATGAAAGGGGTGAATACCGTCCCCCCAAAATTAGATAGGGACCAAGGGGAAACACTATGGGGGAAATTGGGGTTTAAGCCACAAGGCACGATAAGTAGTAATTTAGGAGACTTTAACTTTAGTCAGTTGAATTTGGGAATTTTGACGGGATTTAGAATCATACACTCTTAGAAGTATTTCAGGGTTGTTTTTTGAAGCATTTTTGACAGAACCTACAAGGGGAAATAACCTGCTTGACTTAGTTATGGGGAAACAATGAATCCCTTTTTAAAATTTGAAATTTCAGAGAACTGGGGGCTAGCGCCACAAATCAATTACTTTAGCATTGAATGGAAATACTTAGTACGAAAATCAAACAGTCCCAGATTTTCGCTTTGCAAATTTCGATGGGGTTTAAAAACACTTTTCATCTTTGACTGGGTAACGAAGAGAGCTACAAATAAGTTTTCGAACACTATCATCGCCAAAGAGCTTTTTCCCATATAAAAAAAATTAATCAAAAAAAAGACCCAAAATGGATGAAAAATAGGCTCAAATACTACTAGGGCAAAAAAAAGGAATTTATAGGCGTATCAAAAGAGGTGAGGGCTCTTAGAACGTATATTTACATTAAAGGGACATTAAAAAGGGGATAAAAAAAGCAAAGGGGCATAAAATTTAAAATTCTAGGATTCTAAAACTAACCCAAAAAATTTTTTTTTAGGTCTTAGAACAAAAGTTTGAGATAAGAAGGTCCCCTTAAAAATAACTATGGGCACCTTACTGCAAAGGAAGAAAGTGCTTGATTTTAAATAATTTTTTTCTCTCAGTTTTTACACAGGAAAGACACTAACAAAATTCCAGTAATTAATTTTTTTCAGTGGCTAGAAGAAATAAATTTGTAAAACACACACTATGAATGGTTGGAGGCAGAAGACAGACGAAACAAAAAAGTCCCAGGGCCTGATGAGGTTTTTTTAAGGGTCCCTTTAAAGGGAAAGCAAAAAGGAACCTTGAACATTAACAATATTTTAATTTATCTCTTTAAACAGGTGAGTGTCTGATAGTGGGAAAATGGCTAATGTAAAATCCTATTTTTTTAAAACAGGGACAATCGTTCCGTCAAATTACCGCCCCAAAAGCCTGACCTCAATTGTAGGCAAATACTAGAGTCAATTTTTCTGAGATTTTAAAAGCCATCCGATAAGCAAGCTTGATTAATGAACTCAGCATGGATTCACAAGAGGCCGTCTTGTCAACTAATTTATTAACTTTCTTCATAAACTTTGAGGGGTTGACCACAATAAAGAAATTTTTATTTTTTACTTAGATTTTAGTAAGGCTTTTTTATAGGTTCCGCACCATAGACTGTTAAAGAAATGGCAGCTCATGGCATTTGGGGAAAAATGCCCGGGATCGAGTCATGGCTCACTGACAGGAACAGAGAGGGCCATAAAGGGTTAAATCCGGTGGGGGTCTGAACAATGGGGTTCCACAGGGGTCAGTCTTGGGGCCCCTGTTTTTTATAATATATATCAATGATCTTGAGAGGGAATTTCTAAATGAATAGCAAATTCGCCGATGACACAAAGAAGGGAGGATAAAAGATCAAACGTAGTGTTAGGGAACTTCGGAGGGTTTAAACAAACTCTATCTTGTCAAAAAATGGCAGATGCATTCAATGTAAAAAATGCAAGGGTTCTGAGGCTTGGGGGTGCCCATAACACAGTATTAAAATTAAATGATGTAGAACTTAGCCATACAGATTGCGAAAAGGGGCTTGGGGGTTAGGGACAGCAACCTTTAAACCAAAAACAGCAAGCCAACGTACGTAATAAGGCAAAAGATTTCTGGGGTTTTTAAACAAAAAGTTAAGCAACAAAGTCCAGAGGGGCATACTGCAGCTTTTTACACATTAGAAGGCCCACCAATTAGCAGCTCAGTTCTGGCTCCGTATTTCAAAATGGACATAAATTCTTGAAAACATTCAGCGTAGATGACTAAATTAATAAATAGCCTCAAAAACTCCTTATGAAAAAAATTGGAAAAACCCTTAAATTACATTTACTTTTTAGACGAAGAATGAGGGGAGACCTGATCGAAGTGTATAAGTGGGAAAATAAATTTTAAATAAAGGGGGTATTAAAAGGTTTTTAGGATGTCTCCCAAGAGAGAACCGGGGGCAGTAAAGGGGTTTAAATTAGGTAAGTTTAGGGTTTTTGAAAGGACATAAAGGGAAATTTTTGGGTTTTGGAAAAAGGGTAGTTTATGAGGGAACAGTCCCACCTTTGTTTTTTATTTAGGCTGGGGCTTTGGGGAGTTTCAAAACTAGGTTGGATTAAATACATGAGTGGGAGGGTTGGATTTTTTAGTGGGGCTTTCACATCAGAGCTTATTTTTTGGGGGGGCATTGAAAATTGGGGTTTGGGGAAATTTTTTTGTTAGTGGGATGAATTTTAAAAAGGGCCTGCCAAATATGGGGGCCCCGGCCTCCTGCAAATTTTTCCCCTTTTCTTAAATTTTTTTATGTTTTTTAATTCAATTAAACCAGCAAATAAAAGCCTACTAAGGAGAATACACTAGACCCCCTCATCTTCACTAACAATGATGAAACTGATTTAAAAAATTTTCCCCCCAATATCAAAAAAAAAAATATTTTAGATCACAACATAAATTTTTAGGGTTTAGACATTTTATGCGCGGGGCCCCAGACCGACATAAGAAAATTTGTTCCCCGAGGGGGGGATTTACCAAATTTAACTTTCCCAAAAACAAAAACCAAAAATGGGACCAAGTAAACCCAAATCCTAACCGATAAAACGGGAAGATATGCTAAGGCAACACAGACCCCAACTTATCCTAGAACAAAAATTTCTCGGTGGGACTCGATGTTTTGCACAAGGGTTTTTCCTCTAAGAAAAAGGAGATAGAAGTAAAATAGAAAAAAGACAGGCGCCCCTTTAAAAGGCACGAAAAAGAAAAACAGAAACGGCTAAAAGAGGTTTAATATATCCCGAAATGCGTAGGGAGACACTGGTCAGAGAAATAGCAACTCGAACTTAAGCTTTAAAAAATCCTTTAAAGGGGTCAGGGAAACGCGGGAAGAACTAAAAACCATAAATGAAAACGAAAGAAACCCAAAATATTTCTTCTCCAAAAGCCCCAAATTTAAAACGAGAAAAACATCCCCTATTGGGGCCCCCACTTAAACAAAAATGGGCCTACACAGATTTACAGCCCAAAGGGAAAAGAGGAAACTACTCAAGTCCCCCAATTTTGACCCAGTTTTTTTTGCAAGCCCCCTAACCGACTGAGAGTCGGGAAAATCAAAATGAAAAATTTTTTGAGAGAGCCACAAAATTTGATTAACACAAGCCTATCCATGTTATCCGACCCAAATGACTTCGAAAAGGCAAAAAATTTAACCCTGCCCATAGCATCGGGCCCCCGGGCCAGACTCATGGGAAATCTGTGTTAATCAAGAACTGCAAAAGCCCCTATCACGAGCCTTTTTCCAAAACCATGGAGAGGGGGCATGGATACGGGGTTTGTCCCCCCAGTTTCCCAAAAACAACAGGGCAAAAAGCCCCACTCCACAAAAAGGGGGCCCGTAAAGCCCCCAAAAAAAAAAAAGCAAAGAACTACAGACCCAAAAAGCACAACATCCCCATATCATAAAAATTTTTTTGAAAGGGCCCAAAAGCCCAAAATCCCCCCCCATTTTAGAAACCCCTCAGTTTTCCAAAACCCCGGGGGAAAAAAGGGTTTTTGAACAGGGCGCCCCCTTTCTGTTCAACTATTTTGGAAAACACTACGCAAGGGGCCTAAATTTCCAGAAGACAAAAAAAATGCAGAAAGTAATATATAAAGACTTTGCAAAAGCCTTCGACAAGTGTGACCATGGCGTAATAGCGCACAAAATGCGTGCTAAAGGAATAACAGGAAAAGTCGGTCGATGGATCTATAATTTCCTCACTAACAAAACACAGAGAGTAGTCGTCAACAGAGTAAAGTCCGAGGCAGCTACGGTGAAAAGCTCTGTTCCACAAGGCACAGTACTCACTCCCATCTTGTTCCTCATCCTCATATCCGACATAGACAAGGATGTCAGCCACAGCACCGTGTCTTCCTTTGCAGATGACACCCGAATCTGCATGACAGTGTCTTCCATTGCAGACACTGCAAAGCTCCAGGCGGACATCAACCAAATCTTTCAGTGATCTGCAGAAAACAATATGAAGTTCAACGATGAGAAATTTCAATTACTCAGATATGGTAAACACGAGGAAATTAATTTTTCATCAGAGTACAAAAAAAAATTCTGGCCACAAAATAGAGCGAAACACCAACGTCAAAGACCTAGAGTGATCATTCGGAGGATCTCACCTTGAAGGACCATAACATTGTATCAATCGCATCTGCTAGAAAAATGACAGGATGGATAATGAGAACCTTCAAAACTAGGGAGGCCAAGCCCATGATGACACTCTTCAGGTCATTTGTTCTATCTAGGCTGGAATATTGCTGCACACTAAGCTTTTCAAGGCAGGTAAAATTTGCTAAAAAAAGGGAAAATGTACAGAGAACCTTCACGGCATCAAAAGGAGAAAAAAACCCCTCAATTACTGGGAGCGTTGGGGGTTCCTAAACCTGTTTTTCCCTGGAATGCGGGAGGAGAGATTAAAGATTATATACACCTTTGACCCAGATGTCAGTAGAATTGGGGGGGAAAACAGTGTAGTAAAGAGGCAAATGCCAGATTTTAATTTTCCTGTATAAAACAAGCACAATGTCTACCTACTGGGGGCTCGCAGGCCCCTATGTCTACCCTTATACAATCCCCATATGGTTTTACGCTTGCTCTTTGGTACTCTCCCTTGAAAAAAAATAAAAGATAGACTGAAATCCCCCAGAAGAAAATGTAAGATTCTTTCCTGGGGCTGGGACCAAAGGAAAAATGTGGGCCCGGGGAGGGAATTAAGCATTTGGGAAATTATGCTGAATTTTTTGAAGACAGATTTAAAAAAAACTAAAGAAAATTTTTTTTTTAAAAAAATTGCTCACAAACAATGTCCAGAATATCTTGCTTTAATTTTGTAAAGGGTTTGGGGAAAACCAAAGCATCATATTTAGGGGGAGAGAGCACAAATTTTGTAGTCCCCACTTTCAGTGGCCAGGTTTCCCAAAACTTTCTTTTTTTTTCAGAATTAAAGGAAGGGAAACCCGACTCCCCGAAAATTTTCAAAGCCAGTTTACATAAACCCAGTTAAAGAAAAGGTGCCAAAAGGTGTCTTATAAATGAAAGCTACAGAAAGGGGGGGGAATGTTTTTTTTTTTTGCAAAACATCGTGTAAATTTTACCTTTTTCCCTTAGTAATGAACCCGTTTTGGTAGTAGTTTTAAATGACCTTGGTGAAAGTGATAGTTTTTTTAGAAATGAAAAAAGTGTTATCTTCATTGTAGAATTTTAAGAAAATATTTTTAACCTTAGAAAACCTTAGTTTTTTTTTTTCTTAAAATTTACCAGACTTTATACTGTGAATTTCTTTAAAACCTGTAGTTACCAGCGGTCGAAATTTTAACAACGAAAAGCAATTATTACTACAGAAAAAGGGGCCCTTCCCCCCAAAATTTCCAAAAGTAAAATATAGTGAAAAATATTTGCATTTATTGTGGGGGAAACGGAAAACAAAATTTGAAAAAATAGATAAGCGTTGTAAAAAAGGGGGTTTAAATTTGACCGTTCGTCATTGTAGGAGTTGCCCGCCCGTCAACCCGGTTTTCTTCAAAAAAAGCAAATTTACTTTTTTATCAATCAAATCACATATTACTCAGGTAGATAAATTTTTCCGTGATCCCTTTATGTGTTAGTAAATCACCCCACCCGTATGTTTTAAAAAAAGTGACCCCCTGTAGATAGATCGACTGGTCCCAACCCTTGATGGTCCGAACCCCTTTACTGGTTTTAAAAAGGGTTTTTTGGGGCAATAAAGAGACTGAAAAAAGGGATGGGGTTTTTAGGCTTCCCCTTTAAAAACAAACATTTAAAAATTTTAAAACAGGAAAGTGCACGGGGAGGTGTCCCCTATAAAAAAACAGTTAGGAAAAAGAAATACAAATAAACTGAGCTTCATTTAAAGGGGGTTTTTTTAATTTGAATATTCAAGAGGTTGCTTTGTAGAATTGCAAATAAAACAACCATTCAAAAACATTATGAAGTTGTGTAGTCTGTGGTTTAGTCAAACAACTGGGCTTCCCCATGGGTAAATTGTCATTTTTGTGGAAAAAGGTGTCACGCCCCTTGTGCAGTATCCAAAATAGCTACAAGCAGTGTTAAAACAGGGAAGTGTTTTTTTGGGGATGCCCAATGAGATAAATCTTTGGAAAAATTTACAAGGGTATTAAAAAAGGACAACATCCCAAAACTGCCCTTATTTGAAAACCCGGGGAAGCTTTCTACAACAGATGGGAACATAAAAAGTCTGGGCTGAATGGTACTGCCCTTGATACTGGCCATGTAGTCAGAAACTGTAAGGCTGGAGATGAAGTCCTGGTAGTCACTAAATGTGGGGCTGATAGTGCTGTCCTGGGAGGACAGTAATGGTGAAGCTGGAGGTGCTGTCCTGGGAGACAGTAATGGTGAAGCTAGAGGTGCTGTCCTGGGAGACAGTAATGGTGAAGCTGGAGATACTCTCCTGGGAGACAGTAATGGTGAAGCTGGAGATTTTGTCCAGGTAGTTGGGGAATTATACGCAGGAAGGAATACATATAAATGACCTCATAGGGGACAGGAGC
The DNA here is from genome assembly GCF_026875155.1 of Cherax quadricarinatus. Classification (NCBI taxonomy): domain Eukaryota; kingdom Metazoa; phylum Arthropoda; class Malacostraca; order Decapoda; family Parastacidae; genus Cherax; species Cherax quadricarinatus. The sequence continues at coordinate 381,344 of NC_069431.1, forward strand.
CATAGTAGGGAAACAAGTGTAGTCAAAGAAAAGATAAAACCAATATTGCAAACTAGAAATACCGCAGGAAATAGCAAACAAGAGGACTCCACTAGCAATAGTGAGGATATATTACCAAAAACAATGGTGGGAGCTCCATTGTTGGTGCTAGGGAGGATAGAAGTAAGACAGGGAAACATGCACCAACAGGGAATACAGTCACAGAAAACCCAAGGCAAAGGGAAACCAAGCCTTTTGCACTTACTATGCACTTGGTATCTGCTGGCATGGGAAATCTGGAAAAACAGATGGGCGTGCCACTATGACCCCCTAGAAAATGCCATGCCCATATGACAACAGGAAATGCAAACTCCCTTCCTGTAAGCTTTTTCACCCTGAACTGTGTACCTCTTCAGTACGGGAAAAAGACGGTGCTATAACTTAAATTGCCAGGCATATCATCTAAAGGGGACAAAAAGATACAAAACATCCAGGCCATGGGAAAACCCTGGGTAGCCACCAGCCACTCAAGAGAGAGAGGTTTTTTAGTGCCAGGAAAAAAAAAAAAAACTGGCAGGAAATGGCAGAAATCGTACACCAAATCCAGTCATTCCTGGAGTGGAACCACAGTCGATGGCCTCCACTCCAAACCAACAGTTACAGATACAAATTTGCCGGAAAAAAAAAAAAATCCCCCCCAGTACCAACAATACCACCAGTCTGATAACATTCTTCTTTGCAAATATACAGGGTCTAAAGCCAGCAACAAACAACAAAATACCTTTCATCCGTGGGACTGCTTGCAGAGGCAAAGGCAATGTTTGCGGCTTTCACTGAGACCCACATAAAGGATCACTTGGACAACGAAATATGGGTCCCAGGTTAAAAACCTATACAGATGTGACAGAGTGAACAGGCAAAAGGGGGGGGGGGGGTTGGCCTGTACATTGCAGAGTCACTTGTTTGCACAGAATGCTTAATGCCTCAAATGATGTAGTGGAAGTTTTAGCAGTAAAGGTCGGGGAACCAAAACCTAGTCATTGTGGTAGTCTACAAGCCTCCGGATGCAACATCCCAGCAATTCCAGGAACAGCTGTTAAAAATTGGACCACTGTCTGGGAAAATCTTCCAGCTCCTGCAACCAACATCTTGCTCCTGGGGGATTTCAACTTAAGGCCCCTAAAATGGAGGAATATAGCAAATAATATTGTTGCAGTAAAAAACACCAGGGGGCAGCTCTGATGAAAACTCACACTCACACGAGCTTTTAAAAACTCTGCACAAAATTCAATTTAAACCAGCAAATAATAGAGCCTACTAGACTGGAGAATACACTAGACCTCATCTTCACTAACAATGATGATCTGATAAGAAATGTCACCCTATCAGAAACAATATACTCAGATCACAACATAATTGAGGGTTTAGACATGTATGTGTGGAAGCCCCAGACCGACATAATGAGATAGTCACGAGGGAGCATTCACCAAATTCAACTTCAAACAAAAACATAAAGTGGGACCAAGTAAACCAAGTCCTAACCGATATAGTGGGAAGATATACTAAGCAATACAGACCTAACTTATGCCTAGAACAGATTAACTCGGTGGCACTCGATGTATGCACAAGGGGTTATTCCTTAAAGAAAAAGGAGGAGTAGATGTAAAATAGAAAGAGACAGGCACTCCCTTTAAAGGCGACGGAAAAGAATAACAGAGCGGCTAAAAGAGGTCAATATTTGAAATGCGTAGGGAGACACTGGTCAGAGAAATAGCAAGCATCGAATTAAGCTAAAAGAATCTTTAGGAGTCAGGAATTGCGGGAAGAAACTAAAAAACCATAAATGAAATCGAAAGAAAAACCCCAAAATATTTCTTCTCCTATGCCAAATCAAAATCGAGAACAACGTCCAGTATTGGGGCCCCAATTAAACAAGGATGGGTCCTACACAGATGACAGCAAGGAAATGGAGTGAGTACTCAAGTCCCAATATGACTCAGTTTTTAGCAAGCCGCTAACCAGACTGAGAGTCGAAGATCAAAATGAATTTTTTATGAGAGAGCCACAAAATTTGATTAGCACAAGCGTATCCGATGTTATCTGACGTCAAATGACTTCAAACAGGCGATAAATGACAAGTGTGACCATGGCGTAATAGCGCACAAAATGCGTGCTAAAGGAATAACAGGAAAAGTCGGTCGATGGATCTATAATTTCCTCACTAACAGAACACAGAGGTAGTCGTCAACAGAGTAATGTCCGAGGCAGCTACGGTGAAAAGCTCTGTTCCACAAGGCACAGTACTCGCTCCATCTTTGTCCTCATCCTCATATCCGACATAGACAAGAATGTCAGCCACAGCACCGTGTCTTCCTTTGCAGATGACACCTGAATCTGCATGACAGTGTCTTCCATTGCAGACACTGCAAGGCTCCAGGCGGACATCAACCAAATTTTTCAGTGGGGCTGCAGAAAACAATATGAAGTTCAACGATGAGAATTTTCAATTACTCAGATTGGTAAACATGAGGAAATTAAATCTTCATCAGAGTACAAAACAAATTCTGGCCACAAAATAGAGTGAAACACCAACGTCAAAGACCTGGGAGTGATCATGTCAGAGGATCTCACCTTCAAGGACCATAAATTGTATCATCGCATCTGCTAGAAAAATGACAGGATGGATAATGAGAACCTTCAAAACTAGGGAGGCCAAGCCCATGATGACACTCTTCAGGTCACTTGTTCTATCTAGGCTGGAATATTGCTGCACACTAACAGCACCTTTCAAGGCAGGTGAAATTGCCGACCTAGAAAATGTACAGAGAACTTTCACGGCGCGCATAACGGAGATAAAACAACCTCAATTACTGGGAGCACTTGAGGTTCCTAAACTGTATTCCCTCTAACACAGGAGGGAGAGATACATGATTATATACACCTGGAAAATCCTAGAGGGACTAGTACGAACTTGCATACGAAAATCACTCACTACAAAAGCAAAAGACTTGGCAGACAATGCACCATCCCCCCAATGAAAAGCAGGGGTGTCACTAGCACGTTAAGAGACCATACAATAAGTGTCAGGGGCCCGAGACTGTTCAACTGCCTCCCAGCACACATAAGGGGGATTACCAACAGACCCCTGGCAGTCTTCAAGCTGGCACTGGACAAGCACCTAAAGTCAGTTCCTGATCAGCTGGGCTGTGGCTCGTACGTTGGTTTGCGTGCAGCCAGCAGCAACAGCCTGGTTGATCAGGCTCTGATCCACCAGGAGGCCTGGTCACAGACCGGGCCGCGGGGGCGTTGACCCCCGGAACTCTCTCCAGGTAAACTCCAGGTATATTATAATAATAAGGTAAAAGGACCCCAATGGAAATAAGTCACTCTGTCTGACTTTTTTGGGTTATCCTAGGTTCTCTACACATATGCTGCTATGTATGATAATTCTATGTAACTGTATTTGTGTATACCTGAATAAACGTATTTACTTACTTACTAAAATCCTAGAGGGACTAGTACCGAACTTGCACACGAAAATCACTCACTACGAAAGCAAAAGACTTGGCAGACGATGCACATCTCCCAATGAAAAGCAGGGGTGTCACTAGCACATAAAGAAACCATACAATAAGTGTCAGGGGCCCGAGACTGTTCAACTGCCTCCCAGCATACATAAGGGGGATTTCCAACAGACCCCTGGCAGTCTTCAAGCTGGCACTGGACAAGCACCTAAAGTCGGTTCCTGGCCAGCTGGGCTGTGACTCGTACGTTGGTTTGTATGCAGCCAGCAGTAACGGCCTGGTTGATCAGGCTCTGATCCACCAAAAGGCCTGGTCACAGACCGGGCCGAGGGTGCGTTGACCCCCGGAACTCTCTCCAGGTAAACTCCAGGCATGTGTGAGGGTGTTTGATAGGAGTGAATGGAGACAAATGGTTTTTAATACTTGACATGCTGTTGGAGTGTGAGCAAAGTAACATTTATGGAGGGTTTCAGGGAAACCGGCAGGCCGGACTTGAGTCCTGGAGATGGGAAGTACAGTGCCTGCACTCTGAAGGAGGGGTGTTAATGTTGCAGTTTAAAAACTGTAGTGTAAAGCACCCTTCTGGCAAGACAGTGATGGAGTGAATGATGGTGAAAGTTTTTCTTTTTTCGGGCCACCTGCCTTGGTGGGAATCAGCCAGTGTGTGATAATAAAAAAAATAATAACAACCCACAAAAAATTGTTAGATGTGAGGAAAAATAATTACTATTGAAATTTTAGGGGAATTTGTAGTTAATGTTTTCTCATTAAATTTCTAGTATACAGAAAGTAGTTCAACTTCTTCAATAATACTGATTAAGGTGAATGACCGCAGGCTCAAGGAAGATACTGTACCCTGATATTGATAAAGAACTCCTGATTCAAGGAATTAGACTTGTCCTCCCTGCCTTGCCTCCTATTTCCAGGCACTGTTATGACCCTTGTGGTGTGTGGCACTTTCCATTAATATGATAGTAATCCCAGCTTGATGAAGCCAAGGGTAGTGCAGACTGTTAGATGGGACCAATGTCCTGTTGAGGAAGTATATACACTGGTGTCAAACATTATCATAATCCTGCACACACAGCAACACTGCCACCACTCATTATGAAATGAATGAAGTGCTGTGTTTGATTGTCTGTGGAATTGTATCCTGTGCCATGCAATTCAAGGATGCCAAAAATGCTCTCAAAGAGTTGCCAGAAATGAATGCTGTCAATGAGTTGCCAGGAATGAATGCTGTCAAAGAGTTGTGAGGAATGGATGCATTCCAAGAGACACTGAGGTCATTCCAAATTGCACCTACAGAATTTAGCATAGAATGTAGTAGAATAAGAAAAATTACCTTTTAAAAAATATTCATTGACACCCATAGAAAAAAATTCAGGGAGATCTTGGACTGCTTGTCAACTATTCTTACCATAGGACACCATATTTGTGTAAGAGACTGCTCATGGATGCAGTGCTTCCAACAAGACAGCCATTATTATGCAGCCAGCATCCTAAGCAGAGCTAACATCTATAGCACTGCTGCGGTGTTCTCATGAGTTGAGAAGTTTTGGGATTGGTGGTGACAGGGCAGCTGGGATGGTCATACTTATGATGTGAAGCTAGTTGTTTTGCTGATGACTTGAGAAAGAGGGGGAAGGTGTTAAGGAATTTAAGAGGGGTTGGTAGTTGTGAAAGGGGTTATAGAAAGGGATATGGTTGGTAGATATGAAAAGGTTGAAGTTGAGATTGTTTGGTGGGTGGAGGGGTGTTGAGTGTTATATTAGCATTACAGGTTTGTTTCTGTCTATGGCTCAACATGTCTACTTTCTATGCTAAAATCCATACCTTATGTTCCTGCCCTCTGACTTTCAGGATGTGGGGTGAAGAGTATTTGCACTTCCTGGTTTTCCCCAACAACATCTTTCTCTCTCTGTAGTTCATGTAAAAGAAAAAATAGGTTTTCTTTTTTCAGTGTTTTTTTTGCCAATCAGTTGTAAATATGATGTTGCAAATCTTCCTTAAAATACCATTCAAATCAGTATGTAGTACAGTATTTTACTCTGGTTGGGTCTTCAATGAAACAGAAGTAAAGGTTTTTAATAATGGGAACAAGATATTAAACAATCCTGGAAAAATAGTTAAAAATGCTTTGGTTTCAGGTGTTGGAAGCAGCTAGTCATAAAAACTTGGCTAGTAAACCCTGAAAAAGGAAAAGCTCGAGTAACCCCAGAAAACTTAAAGAAAAACATTCAGCAATTTTGCATCGGGACATTGATGACTTTACTGAAAATGCTGGTTTATTGCGGTAAATGAGATAAATTGTTGTACTGTATAGTATATGATTAAAAACTGTTGTTAGTAAAGGCCAGGATATCATGTATTGTACAAATACATGATAATGCCAGGATATCATACATTGTACAAAGTCAGAAATCTTGCTTTTGTGATATACAGTGAACCCCCGATTACATGTTAATCCGTTCCAGAGAGTCATCGAAAGACGAAATTATCGTAAGTCGAATTTAATTTTCCCCATAAGAAATAATGGAAATCCAATTAATCCATTCCAAAAACCCAAAAGTATGAAAAAAAAAAAAAAAATTTAACACATGAAATATCATTTTCCTGACAAAAGAAGGATACATGCACAGTATATATTGTGTACTACTAAAAAATAATACTAAATACTAAATGAAGAATAAATGGACACTTACCTTCATTGAAGCTGTGAGTGATGTGTGATGAGATGGGAGTGTATTAACTTTTGGAAGGGGAATCCCCTTCCATAAGGACTTTAGGTAGCAAGCCCTTTTCAGGGTTACTTCCCTTCTTTGTTTTTAATGCCACTGGGAAAAATTGAGAGTCAGGGGGCCCCGTCGCACCAAAAATCTGTCCATAGAGCTCTGTACCTCGTGTTCTTTTAATTAAGGTTTTCCTAAAGTGATTCACAACATTGTCATTGTAAAAGTCACCAGCACGGCTTGCAATAGCTGTGTCAGGGTGATTTTCTTCCATAAAGGTTTGCATGTCAACCCTCTTTGCACAAATTTCCTTAATCTTTGAAGAAGGCAACTTCCTCCATTTCTCTCTCCCCTCCTCTGAAGCAGTTTCTTCAGTTGTGACCTCTTGCTGTTGCAGATGCTCTTGCAGCAGCTCATCAGTGGTTAGTTCTTCACCGTCGTCCTCTGCCAACTCTTCTACATCCTCCCCACTAACCTCTAACCCTAAGGACTTCCCCAATGCCACAATAGATTCCACAACTGGCATAGGCTCCTGAGGGTTAGCCCCAGACCCTTCAAAATCCCTCTCTTGTACACATTCTGGCCACAATTTTCTCGAAGCAGAGTTCAAGGTTCTCTTAGTCACTCCCTCCCAAGCCTTACTTATAAGGTTTATGCAACTGAGGATACTAAAGTGATCTTTCCAAAACTCTCTTAGGGTCAGTTGAGTGTCTGAGGTCACTTCAAAGCACTTTTGAAACATTCCTTTGGTATACAGTTTCTTAAAATTTGAAATGATCTGCTGGTCCATGGGCTGGAGGAGAGGAGTGGTATTAGGAGGCAAAAACTTCACTTTTATGATGCTCAACTCCCCAGAAATTTCCTTTGCCAAGTCTGAAGGATGACCAGGAGCACTGTCTAATACCAGGAGGCATTTAAGTTCCAATTTATTTTCCAGGAGATAATTTTTCAAAGTGGGGCCAAACGCATGGTAAAACCAGCCATAGAAAAAGTCCCTAGTGACCCATGCCTTACTGGTTTGCCCTCCTCATCACACAAAAATTAACCTTGATGATATTGTTTTTCCTGAACACTCTAGGAGTTTCAGAGGAATACATGAGTAGAGGCTTCACTCTGCAATCCCCACTAGCATTACTACACAACATTAAAGTTAGCCTGTCTTTCATTGGTTTGTGTCCTGGCAGCACTTTTTCCTCATGTGTAATGTAGTCCTGTTGGGCATTTTCTTCCAAAACAGGCCTGTTTTGTCACAACTAAACACTTGTTGGGGTTTCAATCCTTCAGCCTCTATGTACCCCTGGAATTCCTGCACATATTTTTCAGCCTCTTTTTGGTCCAAACTGGCAGCCTCAACCATGCTCTTATCACACTATGTATGCCACTACGATTCTTAAATCTCTCAAACCAACATTTGCTGGCCTTAAATTCACTCACATCACCACTAGTTGCTGGCACTTTTTTAATTAAATTGTCATTCAACTGCCTTGCCTTTTCACATATGATCGCATGAGAGATGCTATCTCCTGATATTTGTTTTTCGTTTATCCTCACCAATAACAGTTTCTCAGTATCTTTGAGCACTTGCAATCTGTGTTTCGTAAAGATACTTGCACCATTCACAACAAAAGCTTCCTTGATTGCCTTTTTGTTAGCCAGGATAGCAGCAATGGTTGATTGGGGTTTGTTGTACAACCTAATTTTCACCCTTTTTACACAGGGTTGGCACTGGAAGCTTTCTTTGGGCCAATGGTGGCTTATTTAGCAGTTACAAGCACTAAAAACACTGGAATAATATAAAATGTCATATTGTCATATTGTCATAAATTTGTGCCCCCCTAAAATTCTAATACTCCAACTACTTTTAATTGTCATTGTTGTACTCAACGACCATTCTACCTCATAGTCTTAATTGTATTAAATATCTACAGAATCTATCTCCTTTATTACAACTTACCACATCACTGTTCCATCTTATTCTTTTATAAACTAACCATAACTTGTCTTCAATAATTCTACCTCACTTTAAAAAATACTCAATTGCCCAATTTTATTCTAAATCCCTATTATTGCCCAGTTTTACTTTAAACTATATTGATCAAACTTATTGTAAACTCTTTTATTGACCATTTTATTTCCATACTTTTTAACCTAGTATTTTCAACTACAACTTTTATATCATCCTATCTACCATCTTACTAGCATATTATAACCAAGTCATTGCCATTTTTATTTTTATCAATTCTTTTGTTTTTATTATTATTTTGCTACCTTAATTTTATCCGTCAATTTAAAATCTAATTATACTCTAATTCTTGTAAACAACTTATATAAGACCTTAGTGCAATTACAATTGAGAGTCTTGTTCCTTTATTATATTATTAGATTAATCACAGTTTTACTCTAGCTCATTCTAGCTCAATACATAGTCAATACCAAATTCACTATACTAGACCATAGTGCAATTACTAGTGAGAGACTGGTGCTATTTGTAATTTGTATTTTTATATTATTAGACTAAAGTTGTTGTACTATAGCTCTTTCTACCTCAATACATAGTCAATACCAAATTCACTATATTAGACCATAGTGCAATTACTAGTGAGAGACTGGTGCTACTTTTAATTTGTATTTTTTAATTTGTATTTTATATTATTAGATTAAATTCAGTTGTACCATAGCTCATTCTACCTCAAGACATAGTCAATACCAAATTCACTATATTAGACCACAGTGCAATTACTAGTGAGAGAATAGTGCTATTTTTAATTTGTACTTTTATATTATTAGATTAAACCTATTGTACTTTAGCTCACTCTAGCTCAAAACAGAGACTCCACAAAAGTCATTATTACACCTTAGTGCAATTACAAGTGAGAGTCTTGTTCTATTTTTAATTTGTATTTTTATATTACTATGTTATACCTAGTTGTACTTTAGTTCATTCCAGCACAACACACAGACAACATCAACTTCATTATGTGTAGTAGTGACTATACCCTACATGACCAAAATACTCTAGCTATATACTTGTCCAAACTTCCAACCACTACAGATATCAGTAGTAGAACTCAACACACAACACAGGATATAAATAACCATAATTTTAAACCTAGAAGATGATTGATCACATTGACCCTGATCTAAACCTCCATAATCTGACACCCAATCAAAACCTATTGGAAGTAACTGCCTTTATTACACAGCATCACAAGCCACCACTATCCTAAACAATGCTAAATTTCTATCAGTACTAAACTACAACATCAGGTCCTTAAGCAAACACTATGATGACCTCCTAGCACTCCTTGAATCACTAAAGACACCCTTCTCCTGCATTATTCTTACTGAGACCTGGCTTAAGCAGGACACAATAGATATCTACCCTCTACCAGGATACACAGCAATTCACAACTGCAGAACAAACCAAGTTGGGGGTGGTATTGCAATCTATTACTCTAACCAATTATCTTGTCTTAGCACCACTTGCTTTAGTGATGACTATGGGGAATACATTTTTGCTAATTTTACTGTAAAAAACCTTAAGACGCCTATAACAATTGGTGCCATTTACCGGATACCTCACACAAACATCCCAAATTTCAGTGAGAAATTAAAGTCACTAATAACAAACAGACAAATGAATAAGCACCACCTTCTCTTAGCTGGAGACTTCAACATCAACCTTGGCTTACTAGATGATCAGCCTGTAACTGATTTCATCAACATATGAACAACACACTTCTCATACCAACAATAACTAAACCAACCAGGCTCACTGAGACAAGTGCAACCATAACAGACCACATATGGACCAATTTACTAGCCCCCCTTAAATCAGGGATAATCACAGATAGCCACTACAGACCACTACCCTACCTTCCTCCTGATAAACATTAGTAAACCACCACTTGAATACAACAAAGTCTCATTTAGACTCCATGACGAGGCCTCAGTAAGGAAGTTCACAGCTGACCTAGAGACTGTTGATTGGCCTACAGAATTCTCCAAGGCCAATGGTATTGATGACTGGACAGACATCTTTCTTAACAAATTACTTAGACTATACAACAAACATTGTCCTATAAAAAACTAAACAGATCACCAACAAACGGCTTGGTTGCCCTTGGGCTAACCAGCACCATTCTGAAATCCATTGACAAGAAACACCAATATGAAAGCAATATAGACAGGGCTCAATACACAAAGATATTCTTAAACACTATTCATCACTCTCACCAAAGTAATAAAAAAAGCCAAACAACTATACTACTCCAGTAGATTCACAGACACTAGAGGAGATATAAAAAAGACCTGGAAAACACTCTCTCAGATTCTAGGGACCCACAAACTGAGAAAAAACCAAGAATATTGTCCTAACTAAACCTAATGAAACACCACTACATCCCCTGACACAGCTAACAAGATAACGACTTCTTCTCAAACATAGGATCTAATCTCGCCAGTAAAATTCCACATACCAATGCCCATGCCGGGGACTACCTAGATGGAAATTTCCCTAATTCCTTCTATCTTGCACCAACTGAGCCCACGGAAGTCATTGAGATCATAAAGTCACTTAAAAATAACTCGGGGAATCTGTCTCATGTCCCACCATTACTGTACAAGCGAGCGGCCCATGTCCTTTCGCATGCTATTTCATTACTTTTTAACAAGTCAATAGAGACTTGCAACCTTCCCGAAACTACTCAAGATGGCAAGGGTTACACCCATACATAAAGGTGGTGACCCTACAGACTTAAACAACTTAGGCCAATATCTAACTTACCATTGCTATCCAAAATCTTTGAGAAACTTGTGCACAGGAGACTGTATTCATTTATAACGGCTCAAAACATACTCAACCCCTGCCAGTTTGGATTCAGGAAAAATAAAAGCACTAATGATGCAATCATAAAAATGCTAGATCTGCTTTACACAGCACTGGAAAATAAGGAATATCCACTAGGAATTTTTATTGACCTAAGAAAAGCTTTTGACACAGTAAACCACGAAATCCTACTCCACAAACTTGACCACTACGGTATAAGGCATGCGCTTGCTTATTTCAAATCTTACATTACTAATAGGTATCAGTACGTCACCATTAAAGACACAGCATCAGCAACACGGCCACTTGATACTGGAGTTCCGCAGGGAAATGTCCTTGGTCCCCTGCTCTTCCTCATATACATCAATGACCTTCCAAACATATCCCAACACCTAAAACCCATTCTCTTTGCTGATGACACGACTTATGTCATCTCTCACCCTAATCTTTCCACCTTAACACCATTGTGAATGAGGAGCTGATTAAAATATCGACTTGGATGACAGCCAATAAACTTACGCTTAACACTGACAAAACTTACTATATTATTTTTGGTAGCAGAGCAGGAGATGCACAAATTAAAATTAAGATTGACAACACTCTAATTACCAGAAATAATATGGGAAAATTCTTAGCCTTATACCTTGACAATAACCTGAATTTCAGCACCCATATCCAGCATATAGCCAAAAAAGTATCCAAAACGGTTGGGATCCTCTCCAAGATACGATATACGTGCCGCAAAATGCCCTTCTCACACTATACCACTCACTTATTTATCCATACCTCCCTATGCTATTTGTGCTTGGGGATCAACTGCAGCAACACACCTAAAGCCAATAATAACCCAACAAAAAGCTGCAGTAAGAATAATCACTAAATCCCATCCTGGCAGCACACCCCCCCACTCTTCTCAAAGATCTAAACTTACTCCCAGTTCAGTACATCCACACTTACTACTGTGCAATCTATATCTACAGGGCCTTAAACTCTAATATCAACCTTGACCTTAAATGCTTTCTTGATAGTTGTGACAGAACCCACAGGCATAAACACCAGAAACAAACATCTCTACGACATTCCCCGTGTCCGACTAAACCTTTACAAAAATTCAATGTATGTCAAAGGCCCTAAAATCTGGAATACCCTACCTGAGAACTCTAGAACTGCAGACACATTCATCACCTTCAAACTACCATTAGAAAACATCTTATCTCCTGATACACCCCGTCAACTAACTTCACGAATACCACCTGGTGGTTCACACTTACAACTCGCTCACTCATTTGACCATAAACAGAAATATTAATCTCAGTCTTAAAATAATGAATCCTGTGATACTCCAATACTGAAACTATATACTGTGCCAAAACAAAAGCATTCACATTGCTAAACTCACAAAATAGTATTTAGTCACTTAGCCATAATACCAACTTACCTCATAATTTGTAATATTTTACATTTAAGAATAAAACTAAGTATGCCCGAAATGCCTAGCCATGCTAAGCGTTCTAGTGGTACACTCTGTAATCTCAATTTTACTACATGTAAACCAACAATAACCAAATTTCTGTAAACCCCAGCATTGTAATCCTTATAGAGAATAAACTTTGAATTTGAATTTGAATTTGAATGTACCGTGGAAGTGACCACACTGTCTTGTAAACATTGGCACACTAACTGAAGACATGCCAGCTGAGGCGCGCTCAGGCCAGACGGATGCGTAGACGCGTATGGGATGAATGATATAAGCCGAGTTTTTCATCGTAGGTTGGGGTAAAATTTTTACACTGAAAAGCTTCATAAGTTGATTTTATGGTAAGATGAGGCTTTCGTAAGTCGAGGGTCCACTGTATTGAGTTTTATGTTCATGCATTTGCTCATGTGGCACTTTTTGATTGTGTGATTCAAAATTCAGATTCAAAATTTATTTCCACATGATACATTGTTTGTACAGAAATGGGTGACACTTGATAATGCATGTAGAAAGCCCATGGTTATGCAGAGATAAGCTTTAAGTCTAACTTAAGACTACAAAGGCAATAAAAAGTGATTATGTGTGATTGAGGTGAAAGTGTTGAATGATGATGAAAGTATTTTTTGGGGAGGATTTTCTTTCTCCTTTGGGTCACCCTGCCTCGGTGGGAGACGGCCGACTTGTTTAAAAAAAATACATATATATATGTACAGTGGACCCCCGGTATTCAATGGCATCAGTATTCGATGAATCCGGTATTCGATGCATTATATCGCAAAAATTTTGCCTCAATATCCAATCGAAAACCCAGTATTCGATATGATTCGCATGAGACGTGTCCAAGTGTGGCCTGAACTGCCCCATGTGTGCCAGTGTTTACAAGCCAGCCAGTGTGTGCGTATCTAAGGATACAATCGGTACATTCCACATTATCACTGTTTTTGGTGCTTGTTTCTGCAAAATAAGTTACCATGGGCCCCAAGAAAGCTTCTAGTGCCAACCTTTCGAGAAAAAGGCGCTAATTACTATTGAAATGAAGAAAGAGTTAATTGCAAAGTACAAAAGTGGATGCGTGTGTCGGAGCTGGTCAGGTTGTATAATAAACCCCAATCAACCATCTCTACTATAGTGACCAGGAAAAACGGCAATCAAGGAAGCTGTTCTTGTAAAAGGGGCAACTGTGATTAGGAAACAGCGACCGCAAGTGTTAGAAAATGTTGAGAGACTGTTATTGGTGTGGATAAATGAAAAACAGATAGCAGGAGTAACATTTTCTTTTTTTAAAGGATGGTATTAGGGGGAAAAAAAATTTTAAATTTTATGATGCCCCAACTCCCCAGAAATTTCCTTTCCCAAAGGGTCTGAAGGATGACCAGGACCCACTGTCTAATAAAAGGAGGCTTTTAAAGTTCCCAATTTTTTTTCCAGGAGAAAATTTTTTTCAAATTTGGGGCCAAACGCATGGTAAAACCAGCCAAATAGAAAAAGTCCCTAGTTGGACCCATCCCTTACGGGTTTTTGCCCTCCTCACACAAAAAAATTTTAACCCTTTGATGATATGTTTTTCCTGAACATCTGGGAGTTTCAGGGGAATACAGAGTAGAGGTTTCACTCTGCAACCCCCACTAGCATTACTACACAACATTAAAGTTAGCCGGGTTTTTTCATTGGTTTTTTCCCCGGGCCCAGCATTTTTTCCCCTCTGGTAATTTAGTCCTTTTGGGGCCCTTTTTCTTAAAAAACGGGCCCTGTTTTGTCAAAAACTAAACCCTTTTTGTTGGGGTTTCAATCCTTCAGCCCCTATGTACCCCTGGAATTTCCCTTTGCACAAAATTTTTCACCTCTTTTTGGTCCAAACGGGCCCAGCCCCAACCATGCCCTTATCAACTTTGTTCCCACTACGATTTTTTAAATTTCTCTAAAACCAACATTTTGGCCTTAAATTCACTAAAATTTAAACCACTATTTTGCGGGCACTTTTTTAATTAAATTGTCATTAAAAACCCCTTGCCTTTTAAAATTATTTTTCGCATGGAGAGATGCTATCTCCTGTTATTTTTTTTCTTTTAAATCCTCCCCAAAATAACAGTTTCTCAGTATCTTTGAGCATTTTGCAATCTGTGTTTCGTAAAGATATTTTGCACCAATTCACAACAAAAGTTTCCTTGATTGCCTTTTTGTTAGCCGGGGGATAGCACAAGGTTGTTTTGGGGTTTTGTTGTACAACCAAATTTTTTCCCCCTTTTTTTACCAGGGTTGGCACGGAAGCTTTTTTTGGGGCCAATGGGGCTTATTTGGGCAGTTACAAGCACTAAAAACACTGGAAAAATATAAAATGTCATATTGTCATATTGTCATAAATTTGTCCCCCCCTAAAATTCTAATACTCCCCTATTTTTAAAATTGTCATTTTGTTACTCAACGCCCATTCCCCTCATAGTTTTAAAATTGTTTTAAAAATATCTACAGAATCTTTCTCCTTTATTAAATTACCACATCACTTTTCCCATCTTATTTTTTTAAAAAACTAAACCAAAAATTGTTTTCAAAAATTTCTACCTCACTTTAAAAAATATTTAAATTTGGGCCCAAATTTTTATTCAAAATCCCTATTATTGCCCATTTTTATTTTTAAACTAAAATTGTCAAACTTTATTGTAAACTCTTTTTTTGGGACCTTTTTTAATTCCAATTTTTTAAAACCCAAAGTATTTTCAACTAAAAACCTTTTATATCACCTATCAAACCATTTTTTCAAAGATATTAAACCCCAATTTTTTTGGGGCCATTTTTATTTTTTTAAATTTTCCCTTTTTTTTTTTTATTATTTTGCTCCCTTAAAATTTTAAATTTTTTAAATTTTAAAATTTCTTTTTTATACTTAATTCTTGTAAACAACTTATATAAACCCTTTGTGCTTTTAAACAATTGAAAAGTTTTGTTCCTTTTTTAATATTTTTGTTTTAATCCCCATTTTTTACTCTACTCTTTCTAGCTCAATAATTTTCAATACCAAATTCACTAAACTAGACCATAGTGAAATTTACTAGTGGAATGGTGCTTTTTGTAATTTGATTTTTATATTATTAGACAAAAAGTTTTTGGGTACTAAAAGCTCTTTCTACCCAAACATATTTAATCCCAAAAATTTTCACTATATTAGACCATAGTGCAATTACTAGTAAAAGGACTGGTGAACTTTTAATTTGTTTTTTTTAATTTGAAATTTTAAATATTATTAGTTTAAAAATTCTTTTTGTCCATAGTCATTCTACCTCAAGACATAGTCAAATCCCAAAATTTCACTATATTAGACCACGGAAATTTTACTAGGGGAGAGAATTTGCTTTTTTAATTTTTTAAATTTTATATTTTTTGATTAAACCTATTGTACTTTACTCACTCTAGCTCAAAACAGAGACTCCACAAAAGTCTTTTTTTTACCCTTTAAAGGTGCAATTAAAAGTGAGAGTCTTTCTTTTTTAAATTTTGAAATTTTTTATATATTTGGAAAAAATCCTAGTTGTACTTTATTTCTTTCCAGCACAACACACGACAACATCAACTTAAATTATGTGTAGTATGATTTTTCCCTTTCATGAAAAAAATTTACTCTATATATACTTGTCCAAATTTCCAACCCCCACAGAAAATTCCAGTGGGTAAACCCCAACCCCAAAACCCACAGGATATAAATAACCAAAATTTTTTTAAACCTAGAAGATGTTTGTTTCACTTTGACCCGGGTTTCAAAAACCTCCATAATTTTACCCCCAATAAAAACCCCTATTGGAAAAAAACTCCCTTTTAAATTACACCATCACAACCCAAAACCACAACCTAAACAATGCAAAAATTTCTATCAGAACTAAACTCAACTTTCAGGCCCCTTAAGCAAACACTTTTATGACCTCCTTTGCACTCCTTGAATCACAAAAAAGAAAACCCTTCTCCTGCATTATTCTTACTGAGACTGGCTTAAGCGGGACAAAAAAAAGATTTTAAACCCTTTCACCAGGTTACCCCGAATTCAAAACTGCAGAAAAAACCCAATTTGGGGGGTGGTATTGAAATCTTTTTACTCAAACCCAATTTTATCTTGTCTTAGCAAACTTGCTTTAGTGAGGAAGGGGGGGAATTTACATTTTTGCTTTTTTTTTACTTTTAAAAAACCTTAAACCCCTTTTTCCCAATTTGGTGCCTTTTCCCGGGATACCTCACAAAAAACCCCCAAATTTCAGTGAAAAATTTAAAGCCACAAATAACAAACAACAAATGAAAAACACCCCCTTCCCTCTTAGCGGGGAGATTTAAACATAAACCTTGGCTTACTAGATTTTTCCCCTGAAAACTGATTTCATCAAAAATTTTGAACAACACACTTCTCATACCAACAAAAACAAAAAAAACCAGGTTCACTGAGCAATGAAAACCATAACAACCCATATGGACCTTTTTATTTCCCCCCCTTTTTAAAATCAGGGATAATCACAGATAGCCTCCCAAGACCCCTACCCTACCTTCCTCCGATAAACATTAGTAAACCCCCACTTGTTTTTAAAACCCAAAGCCCCCATTTAGACTCCTTGACGACCCTCTTAAGGAAGTTCACGCTGACCAGAGCTTTGAGGGGCCCCTAAAGAATTCTCCAAGGCCAAGGGTATTGATAACGGACAGACATCTTTTTAACAAATTTTTTGGGAAAAAACAACAAACTTTGCCCTAAAAAAAACTAAACAGTCCCCAACAAACGGTTTGGTTGCCCGGGGCAAACCCACACCTTTCCCTGAAATCCATTGAAAAGGGAAACACCAATATAAAAGCAATATAGACGGGGCTAAATTTACACAAAGAAATTTTAAAAACACTATTCATCACCTCCCCCAAAAAGAAATTTAAAAAAGCCAAACAACTATACTACTCCAGTAGATTCCCCAACACTAGAGGAGATATAAAAAAAGCCCGGGAAAACACTCTCTCCGATTCTAAAACCAAAAACTGAAAAAAAACCAAAAATATTGTCCTAACTAAACCTAATGAAACCCCAAATTACTCCCCTGCCCAACAGCTAACAAGATAAAAAACTTCTTCTCAAAATAGGATCAAATTCCCCCAGAAAAAATTCCACATACCAATTGCCCTTCCCGGGGGATCCCTGGGATGGAAATTTCCCAAAAATTCCTTCTATTTTTGCACAAATTTAGCCCACGGAAGTCAGGGAAAATCATAAATCACTTAAAAATAACTGGGGGAATTTGTCTCATGTCCCACCTTTTCTGTACAAGCGAGCGGCCCAAGCCTTTCGCAGGGGCTATTTCTTTTCTTTTTAACAAGTCAATAGGACTTGAAACCTTTCCCCGAAACAACTCAAGATGGCGGGGGTTACCCCATACATAAAGGTGGGCCCCTCAGACTTAAACAATTTTGGGCCCAAATTATTTTAACTTCCCATTGCTATCCAAAAACTTTGAGAAACTTGTGCACGGGAGACTGTTTTCCCATTTTTAAAAGGCTCAAAAATACCCCAACCCCCTCCCATTTTGGGATTCGGGGAAAAAAAAAAAGAAATCCCGTTTTGCAATCTAAAAATGCTAGATCTGCTTTACACACGCATTTTTGGGAAAATAAGGAATATCCACTAGGAATTTTTATTGACCTAAGAAAAGCTTTTGAAAACATAAAAAAACAAATCCTCCCCCACAAACTTGACCACGAAAAGGTATAAAGGGGCCCTGCGCTTTTCTTTTTTAAATTCCCTTTCATTACCCAATAGGTATCATACGTCACCCTTAAAAACACAGCATTTTAGGGAACCGGCCACTTTGATCGGGGTTCCGCAGGGAAAAGGTTTCCCTTGGGGCCCCCGGGTCTTCCTCATATACTCAAAGACCTTCCAAACATACCCAAAAACCCAAAACCCTTTTTCTTTGCTGATGACCCGGGCCTTTTTGTCATCCTTTACCCCAAACTTTCCACCCTTTTAACCCCCATTGTGAATGAGGAGCTTTATTTAAAATTTTCGACTTGGATGACAGCCCAATTTAAACCTTTTTTCGCTTTAAAATGACCCAAAAATTACTATATTATTTTTTGGAGCAGAGCGGGATGCACAAATTTAAAAAAAAAGATTGGGCAAAAACCCTTTAAAAAACCCAAAAAAAATAAGGGAAAATTCTTGCCTTTTTACCTTGACAATAAAAATTTAATTTCAAACACCCATACCAGCATATAGCCAAAAAAGTATCCAAAAGGTTGGATCCTCTCCCCAAAACGATATACGTTTCCCAAAAAAACCCTTCTCACACTTTTACCACTCACTTATTTAAACCATACCTCCCTTTTTCTATTTGGCTTGGGGTCAACTGCAGCAACACACCTAAAACCAATAATAACCCAACAAAAAGCTGCGTAAGAATTTAAACACAAATTCCCCTCCCCGGGGAGCCAAAACCCCCCCCCCCTTTTCAAAGATTTTTTTAAAATTACTCCCAGTTCAGTACATCCACACTTAATACTGTTTAACTATATCTTTCAGGGCCCCTTTAAACCTAATATTTAAAATTTACCTTAAAAAGCTTTCTTGTTTTTTTTGGGCAGAACCCACAGGCATAAAAACCAGAAAAAAACTCTCTACGAAAATTCCCCGTTCCGACTAAACCTTTACAAAAATTCAAAGTAAATTCCCAAAAGGGCCCTAAAAACTGGAATACCCAACCTTTAAAACTCTGGAAATGCAAACCACATTCATCACCTTTAAACTTTCCCTTAGAAAACATCTTATCTTCCTGATACACCCCCGTCAACTAACTTCACAAAACCCCTGGTTGGGTTTACACTTACAAATTTGCCACTCCCTTTGAAACCCTAAACAGAAATATTAATTTTCAGTCTTAAAATAATTTTAACCTTTGATTTTTTTCCCAAAACTGAAACTATTTCTGTGCCAAAAAAAAAAGCATTCACATTTTAAACTCACAAAAAATTTGTATTTTAGTCACTTGCCTTTAAAACCACCTTTTTCCCTAAAAATTGTAATATTTTACATTTTAAAAAAATAAAAAAAATTATGCCCGAAAAGCCCCAAACCATGGGTAAGCGTTTAGTGGGGCCCTGTAAACTCAATTTTTTTTTAAATTTAAAAACCTTAAAAATAAAACCAAAATTTTTTAAAAAAGCTTTTAACCTTAAAGGAAGAATTTAAATTTGAATTTGAATTTGAATTTTTAATTACCCTGGAAGTGACCACACTGTCTTGAAAACATTGGCACACTTTAAATGAAAGGGCATGCCACTGAGGCGCGCTCCCGGGGCCCGAAAGGGTGCGTAGATCGGGATTGGGGGTGAATGATATAAAACCCGAGTTTTTTTTATCGTAGGTTGGGGAAAATTTTTACACGAAAAGCTTCTTTAAATTGAATTTTTTTGGGGAAGAAAGAGGCTTTCGTAAATCGAGGGTTTCCCCTGTATTTTAGTTTTATGTTCATGCATTTGCTCATGTGGCATTTTTTATTGTGTGATTCAAAATTCCGATTCAAAATTTATTTCCACATGAACATTGTTTGTACAGAAAAAAAGGGGACCAAATTGAAAAATGGGAAAGTAGAAACCCCCTGGTTTTTGCAGAGATAATTTAAATCTAACTTAAAAGGGGCTACAAGGCAGTAAAAAAAGTGATTTTGTGTGATTGAGGTGAAAGTGTTGAATGGGTATAAAATTTTAAAATTTGGGGGGGGATTTTTCCCCCTTTTTTTTGGGGCCAAACCCCGCCCCGGAGGGAGACGGCCCCACTTGTTTAAAAAAAAAAAAACTAAATATATGGGACAGTGGAACCCCCCCGGGATTCAATTGGGATCAATATTCCGGGTGAATCCGGGATTCGATGCCTTATATCGCAAAAATTTTGCCCAAAATCCAAACGAAAACCCCGGGAATTTGATATTATTCGATGAAGAAGGGTCCAAGTGTTTGGCCCGAACTGCCCCCCGTGTGCCCCGTGTTTACAAGCCCCCAGTGTGTTTCGTATCCTTTAAAGGGTAACAATCGGTACATTCCACATTAAACACTGTTTTTGGTGCTTGTTTCTGCAAAATAAGTTACCCTGGGCCCCAAGAAAAGGGTTCTGTGCCCAAACCCTTTTGGAAAAAAGGGGCTTAATTTCCCTTTTAAAAGAAAAAGAGTTAATTGCAAAAATAAAAAGTGGATTGGGTGTGTCGGGCTGGTCAGGTTGTTTTAAAAAAAACCCCAAACAACCATTCTACTAAGTGACCCGGAAAAACGGCAATCAAGGAAGCAGTTCTTGTAAAAGGGGGAACTGTGATTGGAAACCGCGACCGCAATGTTAGAAAATGTTGAGGAGTTTAAATTTGGGGTGGATTTAAAAGAAAAACGATAGCAGGAGATTTAAAATCTTCAAGGGAAACATTTGTGAAAAAAGGCCCGGGATTTTTCATGACGATTTGGCAAAAAAAAATTGCCTGCAGGGAGGTTGGGTTTTTTAAAAATTTTAAAAATCGGGAGGGCTTTCATATGTTATTAGGCATGGTTTAAAGGCCCGCCAGTTCAGATCAAAAAGCAGCTGAAAAAAAATGTGAAGGAATTAAAGGGTTTAAAATAGAAATGAAGACCTGAAACCTGGGCAAGGGGTTTAATTGCGACAAACAGGCCCTGTTTTTTGGAAAAAAATGCCAAGCAGGACCTACATTATCAGGAGGAAAAAAGGCCCCCCCAGGACATAAGCTTTTTAAAAACAGGCTTACTCTGTTGATGTGTGCCAAAGGCCCGTGGTGATTGCAAAGGGAAACCTTTATTTGGGGGTATCACCTGAAAATCCTTAAAAGTTTTAGGAAAAACAATTTTCCCCAAGGCAATTTGTGTGTGCTGTGGAGGGGCAAACAATAAGGCATGGGGCACTAGGGACTTTTTCTATGTCTGGGTTTCACCATGCATTTGCCCCCACAGGGGGAAAAAATTTTCCTTACTGAAAAAAAAAATTTGACCTTAAGTGCCTTTTTGGGTAATTAAAACAATGACCCTGGTCCCCCTAAGATTGGGGGGGGAGCGACCTTTTTTGGGGGCATGAGCTTCATTTAAGGGCAAATTTTTTTCCTCCTAATACCCCCCTCTTTCCGCCGGGCCCCAAGGACCAGCAGGTCATTTCTAAATTCAAGGGAAAATGTACACCCCAAAAACTAAAGTTTCAAAAGGTTTGTAAAGGGCCCCCAGAAAAATCAATTGACTCTTTAAAAAAGGTTTTTTGGGAAAGGGCACTTTAATAAACCTTTAATTGTATAAACCCCTTTTAGGGAAGGCTTTTGGGAAAGGAAAAAAAAATGACTTTAAATGGCCATGAACTCTGCTTTGGAAAAAAAAATGTTTGGGCCCGAAGGGGTGACAAAAAAGGGGTTTTGGGAAAGGGTTTTAGGCCCAAAACCCGGGGAAGCCTTAAAGCCAGTTTTTGGGAAACCTTGTGGATTGGGGAAATCCTTGGGGTTGGAGGGTTTGTGGGGAGGGGTTGGGGAAAAAGATTGGGGGGACCGGGTTTACCCCCGGGGGGAGTTCCAGGGGTCCCAACCCCCGCGCCCGGTCGGGACCAGGGCCCCCCTGGGGGTTTAGAGGGTGATAAAACCCGGGTGTTATGCTGGCTGCACGCAAAACCAAAAAGTAAGGCCACAGCCCCCGGGTGATCAGGAAACCGGGCTTCAGGGCTTGTCCAGTGCCAGCTTTAAGACTGCCAGGGTCTGTTGGGAATCCCCCCCTTTTGTTTTTCGGGAGGCAGTTTAAAAAGTCTCGGGCCCCCCGACACTTATTGTATGGTCTCTTTAAAGGCAGTGAAACCCCCCCTTTTCTTTGGGGGGGGGGGTTTTTTGGGGATCGCCGCCAAGTTTTTTGGGTTTCCCTAGTGAGTGATTTTTGGTGCAATTTTGGTCTAGTCCCTCTTGGATTTTCCAGGGGGATATAAATTTATGTAAACTTCCCCCGGCCCGTTCCATGGAAAAACCCGGTTCAGGAACCTCAAGCGCTCCCAGTTAAAATTGAGGTGTTTTACTTCCCTTATGCGCGCCGTTTTAAGGTTCTCTGTACATTTTTTCTTGGTCCCTTTAAAATTTTACCTGCCCCTTTAAAAATGCTGTTGGTGCAGCAATTTTTCCCACCTAGATAGAACAAAATGACCTGAAAAAGTTTTTCATCCTTGGGGTTGGCAAACCCTTTGTTTTGAAAAGGGTTTTCATTTATCCATCCTTTTATTTTTCTGAAAAAGCGACGATACAATGTTATTGGGCTTTTAAATGAATCCTCCCACATGATTTACTTTTCCCCGGTTTTTTGACGTTGGGTGTTTCGCTCTATTTTGTGGGGCCCGAATTTTTTTTTGTTTTCTCCCGAGGAAAATTTAATTTCCTCGTTTTACCAAAACCCGAGTAACTGAAATTTTTTCATCGTTTTTAAATTCTATTTTTTTCTGCAAACCCCCTTAAAGGGTTTGGTTTTTTGGCCGCCCGGGGCCTTGTAGTGTCCCCAATGGAAAACAAGGTTTAGCAGATTCGGGTGCATCTGAAAGGGGAAAACAAGGTTTCGGGGGCTGACATCCTTGTCCCATTCAGATATGAGGTTTAGGAAAAGATTTGGGGGTTTAGTACTGTGCCCCTTTTGGGAACAGAGCTTTTCCCCCGTTTTCCCGCCCCCAGACTTTACTCTGTTGACTACTACTCTCGTGTTCTTTATTTAGGAAATTTTAGATCCATCGACCCACTTTTCCTGTTATTCCCTTTTTGCCCGCATTTTGGGGCGCTATTACGCCAAGGGCACACTTGTCGAAGGCTTTTTTCAAAGTCTGTTTTAAAATTACAAACCCCGATTCCCCTTTTTTTTCTTCCCAGTTTCATCTAGGAATTGTCGTGTGATCCAATTGTTTAGACAACAGGACGACCCTTTTTTAAACCCATGATGCCCTGGGGTTTTGTAACTGAAAAAGGGTTTTTATTGGGTGGTGATCCCTTTCTTCTTAGGACTCTTTCAAAGAAATTTTTTAATTTTGGGGTGTTAGTGCTTCGGTCTGTGTTTTTGCTGTTTTTTACTTCCCCTTTTTGGAGTGGGGCAAAAGTCTGTTTTTTTTTAGTAACTTTGGGACGACCCCCCCTGTTCATGCTCCCCTCTCCCTAGGATGGGGAAAGGGTCGGGATAGGGGCTTTTTTGGCAGTTCTTGTGAAAACTGGTTCCTGAGTCCCGGCCCTGGGGCGAGTGCATGAAACATGGGCAATTTCGCCTGCTCGAAAATCATTTGGGGGTCAGGGTTTAAATTTAGATAGGCCCTTTTGTTAACCAAAATTTTGTGGCTTTTCTCATAAAAAATTCATTTTGAACTTC